>JBAPGN010002934.1:0-38706 GCA_037355405.1 Vitis amurensis
AGCTGCCGAAGTAAGGTCCTCTTTTTGAAAAAAAAAAGAAAAAAAAAAAATTCTTTGCTATCTGGAAAAACCCAAGCCGACTAGATATTGAAAATATATGTAGCTTTTATATGACCTAGAGGCACATGTATTTAAACCAAATGTCATGCTGGTTTTGATGTACTTGTGATGTTAATAATACCCACTATTGTGCTGAAACAAAAATCCAAGAGTCAAATATAAATACATAATAGGTTCCACTGCAAGAAACTTCTCGGGGATATTTTAAGGATAAAGACATCCTGCGCCCATATGATCTAATGAAGGGACGTTTGCCACGTGCATACTAGAATTGTGCTAATAATAAAACCACCACCCGTTTTCATTATGAATCAGTTCATAGGCAATGTAATAGATTAATATTTGTAATTTACAGATCATGAATTTCATGTGTAGCATGAGCAGAAAAAACTCATATCCAATATTAAGGGGTGTCGATCATTAAGACAACCAATTCCAAAGCACGGAATTGCATCTTTCAATTTCATGCTTGAGATCTGACCATCTTCTATTAACAAAAGAAAGTCTGTTGAAAGTTATAGATAAATAGTTTACTTGAAACTTAAAGTGATTGCAATATAAAATTTCAATTTATTTCAGAAAGAGCTTCGCATATTAATCTTTTACTCAAGTTCCTATACAGTTCAATTGCCCAAATCTTAAGTCTATTAATATTTGTATCCACCCAAATCCTTGAAAAGAAAATATGCTACCACCCAACTTTATTGGATCACTATATCTAGTATATGTATGCATACACTAAACTTTTAAAACTTTATTTTTCAAATACATACAACGCACTATTGCACACATGCATACACAAAGATTTAGTATTTAGTTCGGCGCATATGTATTTAGGTAGTGTATACATACATTACACAGACATAAAGTTTGGATTTTATAGATGTTTACCTGCATATATAATATATAGAAAACCATTTTGGACGACAAGGGAAGTTTGAATACGAACTGAATTCTATAGAATCTCGTTAGCCTGCAGATTTGAAGATTTCTGACCTTTTCAATGAACTTGGGATCTTGCTGCCGGCGCAATTCCATTGATGATCCTTCCTTCTCCATTTCATGTCGAATAATCTACTTCCACTTGCTCTATATAGATAGAGTTTTACAACTTATGCTTCACATCTCTAACTCTCAAATACTACAGCATACATCTTCTGATCAGTTGATTACAATAACAGGAGAGTAAGATGGCAAGCCACATTATGATACTGAGTTTGCTAGCTATTACTTGTAGTCTTGCCATTGGTTTTGAGCCCAGTCCTTTGCAAGATTTCTGCGTAGCCGATCCTATTAGGTGCAAGGGGCGGGTTTTTTTTTGGGTACCGCCCCGCCCGCCCCTACTGGACGGTGTTTAATATAAATGGGTTTGGACGGTGTATGAATTTTTTTTTAAACCCGAGGCGTTCGGGGTATACCCCCATCCCGCCCTGCCCCGCCTCCGATTATAATAAAATTAATTTTAAAATAATTATAATTAAAATTTATTTTACTATTTAATTATATAAATAATAATAAAAAATTTAATTTTAAATAAGTTATAAAAATATAATAATATATATTTATAAATATATTTATTTTAATGTATTAAAAATTTTAAAAGTAATTTTTAAAAAAATTAAAAAAAAAAAAAAAAAAAAAAAAAAAAAAACAAGGTTAAAACAGGGTGGGACAGGGAGATTTGTTTTAATAAACGGAGCGGGTTGGACGGGCGACCCGTCTTTAACCCGCCCCTTGCCATTCCTAGATCCAACTAGCTCAGGTCCGGACATCATAGAAAACATCTAGTATTTGCTTTTATCTATTTAATACAATACTGATTTAGGAAATAATTACACGTCTGTTTTCTCCGTTATCTGTGCTGTATTAGTGGCAACAGCACTAGTTACTTGCCTTGCTTGCATGAACCCAAATGTCCTGGCAACACGTCAAACCCCATCGGGGCTCTAGGTACCCTTAGTAACTGTGTGGACAACTGCCTGGACTAAACACCCTGGACATCTCCATGGCCCGCATTGACTATGCCCCAATGGGGTGTTATTCCACCCCACACATCCTCGTGACACTGAGATACTCAGTCCTACAAGGCTCTAACCCGGACAATCGGCTCATCACCAAGGACCTTAGGAAGGGTGATTGTTGGTTTCAGTGTGGGACTTCCTCATTTCCAGTGGAATATGATGGGTGAAAAAGCATTTCACTCTCATGCCTTGAGCACACAGAACTCCCGGTGTATTCACTATTGCCAATTTCTCTTGCTGTTTATGGATCCAACCCGGCCATTGCTGATGATGTTCTGGCCAAGGCTTTCCAGGTGGACAAAACTACAATTGATCATCTTCAAGCACAGTTCTAGATGAGTGGAAGCCATATGAAGAAGAGAGTGTCATTCCCCATTTGTGCTTCAGCTCTATGTCTGTTATATTGATATGTATAATTGTACTAGCTCCTATATATTAAGATTACATTTCAGAAATAGAAATACAAGTGTTGGAAATGTGTTTATCAAACATATTGATTGTCTCATTCTTGATCCACCGCCTTCCCACTTTCTTTCCCAACTCTCCCACATGTTGGGATGAATAATCTCAAGCGCCAGGAGGTCAAAACTAGCTAATTAAGAAAATGATTTGGATATCTATCTATGCAGTTGACTCATTTTCAATTTAGATGTAAAATCCAAGTTCCTCAAGGGGCATTTGGAAATTCTATGGAAATTGAAATAGTACACTAGAATATTTCAAATAATCCTTTTTATTTTGATGGAATGAAATGCCTCTATTAGGTCACTGTTAATAATTGTTTTATAAATGGCCTCTTAAGTTTCTTCTATAACTTGACTCTAAGATGTGAAATAACTACTAACTTGGTTTCATAAAACTAGATCTCAAACAATTCTGATCCAAAGCTTAAAGTTCTAAAAGAATAAAAGTGGTAACTACATGATTGCAAAGAAACAGTTCTACAAGCTTCATTCTACTTCAAAAAAAACATCCTTTCTTCATAAGCTAGTTGAATGGTTAGTACCGTCCTACTAGATTGGATATGAACATGTGGATGTAAGCCAAATGACCATATAAGCTTTTCAACTTATGTATGTTTTAAGGCACTGACATATTTCGAATTGCCTCAATTTTGGTTTGACCAATCTCAATGCCATGTTGTTTAATGATGAATCGAATAAACTTCCCTAACATAACTCTAAAGGCACACTTCAATGAATTCATCTTAAGTTGGTATTGGAGTAATCGTTCAAACACTTTTTGGAGGTCTTGAAGATGGTCAATTATTTTCTTTGATTTTACAACTTAGGATCATCAAGAATTAAACTTCAATGCTTTTATGAAGTTATGCCAGTTGAAGATCTTGCTACTTTGGGTGCACTGCATTCTTAGCCCAAAAAGGCAGAACTTTGTAGAAATAAATCCCTTTTAAAGTGCTAAAAGGCCATGAGTTCTTCATCCCTCAAAGACATCCAAATTTAATTATATCCTGATAAGTCATCCATGAAGAATAATGCTTCAAGTCAAGTAGTGGCATCAACCATGAGTCCAATCAAGGGCAATGGGAAGTTATCTTTTAGACTTGAATGGTTAGGATCATAAAATTTGATGCATACCTAAATTTGTTTGTTCTTATTTTTAACAGGGACATTCTTCAAGATCTAAGTTTGATATTTCACTTCTCATATGAAGTTAGCTTCAATAAGTTTGTTGACTCTGGCTTCAATTTAAGGACTTAATTTTAGGTGAAAATGATGTTGTGTCAATTTTATAGGTCAAGCACCATGTTTATAGCTAAAATGCATGGCGTGTGAAACTACTACTTCGGATAATCTTGACATATTTTTTTTTTTTATAAAACTCCAGCAAAAATATCTTTGTATACTCTATCAAAAAGACTAATATAGACCCATTTCTCTTGGAATATCTTGATTGCCCCATTCCAAACCTTTAAATCATTGAAGTCTGGTGTGGACTCGCATTGTTTCACCATGGTCCCCACTCAATGGGTGAGACTCGCTTGTATTGGTGAAAAATTAGTTTTGGAAAAGTCGGAGTCGCCACTTGTTTTATTTTATTTTAAAAGGGAAAATAAAACAAGAAAGAAAGATCCTAAAAAAAAATGACTCCAATAGTTTTTGGAAAAAAACGCTTTGTATTTGAAAAACCTAAGTTTAAGGTCCGGGGATCAGGGTTACCTATTTTAGGAAGTACTTTAAAAGGTAGCACCCCTCTAAGCCCTCAAAGGTCTCTACTGACTAAGTTGAGAAAATGGGCCAATTAATGATGTTAAGGTAACCTAGTAGAGTTAAGTGATTTAAAAAAATAGCATGTCAATAAGAAAAACAATCACAAATTAAAGAAAGATTTTTAAAAGGTGTATACCGTGGACTGCTCTCAAGATGCTACCACAGAAACACCAAGTTAGTTCATAATAGTATATCACCAGCATGCGCTTCTCAGAGATAATGAATAATTGAAATGAGGTATCAAGACATCCAAGCCACTATCAAACATGGTGCAATTCACAGGTGACAAAGCATATTCCACTGAATTTAGAAGTGAAGTGGCAAAGGGGTGTACCATTGGATCAGCATAAATAACTTGTAACGTGCTTCACAAAACTCATGAAAGGGTTTAGATAAAATAATAAATACAAAAATTCCTAGTATGCTTTATATATTAATTAGCATAACAAAAAATGATCAAATGTGCGAAAATCCGATCAATATCAACATACATTTTGATATAACTCCTAAAAAAAAAATACGATAAGATCATGATTTCACAAATGGCAAATGGTGGCAACCAAAGATGAGTTTTGAAAAAAAAATGATTTTATGTAGGGGTTTTTACCACATTCCCTAATTGATATACACAAATCTAGGCCTAAATCATCCCATTTATTATGGACCACAAGCTTGGTCGTGGTCTTACCAAAACTGTAGTTGTATTGAACTAAGATAAGAACTGTGAACGGAATCAAAACATGGTTGCATATATTTGAAGAGAAAAGTGAGATTTTTGATTCTTAAAGACTCTAAATGCAATTTTTAAAAATGTATTTCGAATATGTTTTTGAGAAAAAGTATTTTATTTTAAAGATAAAAGAAATAATTTGAAAACAACACATGACAAATCACAAGTAAAACAAAGAAACAAAATCAACAAGTAAAAAGTTTTGAACAACCCCGAGCAAGCTTAAAAGTGGTGAGGAATGGAGGCCAAAAAATCTTCACATAATTATAAATTATTCCGATAGGCCTCTGAAAAAGTAAAATTTTACAAAGGAGACTACCAAAGCAATAAACTATATCAAACTTAGATCAAAAATAACTAATAGATATCCACCAAAATTAATGACTAATATTCAAGAAAACACATTCAATATAGAATAACAATTCAAGAATAGCACTGATCAATTAACACGCAAAACCACGTCTAAGACTCATAATAATATGGACACAATATAAATGCAATGCAACAATGATCTTTTAATCATAGATAATTTTATTTAATGAACTAATATTATAAGAATAACCTAACTGATTAGATGAGTAAGCTAAATCAGAAAATAACAAAAGACATGAACTTTCAAATATAGAATTATTTATAAATGACCAAAATATAAAAGCACCTAAAATAGATTAAAATAATAAATTAAATGAAAGCAAACTAAAAAAAAAAAAACAAACTATGAATTCATGGAATCAATTTTTCTTTAAATAACTACATTACTAAAAAGAAATCAAGCTTAAAAATGAACTTAAACCACTAATTAAGCAAAATCAAAAATCAAATCTTAAATCATATGATCAATTATTTAACAAACTAAATTTTATAAAGAGCCACCTAAACCCTAAAGTTAAATTAAAAACTAACCCAAAACAGATTTTAAAACTAAATCTTTAACCAAAGAATCAATCTTATAATAAGTGGATAAATAGATAACACATAAAATATAATTAAATAAAACTAAAAAAACAAAATATGAATTCATGGAGATCAATTTTCTAAAAAACTACCATTACTAAATGAAAATCTAAGCTTTAAAATGAATTAAACACTAATTAATGCAATCTAAAAATCAAATCCTAACACATATGAATCAATTATTTAACAAACTAAAATTTTAAAGAGCACCTAAACTAAAGTTAAATTAAAAAACAAACCAAAACATATTTTGTAAAAACTATATTGTTTAACCTATAGAACAAATAGTTATTAGCAATGGATAAATAGATAACACATAAATAAATAAATATAACTCAAATTTAATGATGAATTACAAATGTACTACAATAAATTCAAAGAGAACCTTTAACACATTGTATTAATTGTATTGACTAATAATAATAAAAAAAGAAATCAACTTACCCAGCTGGATAGGTGCATAGACTGTATGCTTCCCAACAGTGCACGTAGTGAAGTCCTTTTGGTGCAAAGACAGTGCAAAGTATGTGAATAGTTCTTCCTCTCGATTACAATGTCTCCAATCTCCAAACCAACCAACCTAATTCTTCTTCAAACTCCCGACCTAAAATCGTTTTAATTGGGTCTCTCGTTTCTGTATCAAAATTGGCATCTATGTCGTTTCCAAGAGATTGCAGCCTTGGAAAAAAAAAATTTCTTGGGGTTTTCCCCCCCCAAAGGTTTGAAAAAGGGGGGGGGGGGGCCCCCTCAAGATGCCCTTTTTACAGCCTGAACTTCGCTTCTTAAAAATATGGATTGATTCTCCAAAACGGCAGCCCCCAAACCTTTCCAAACACCGGCTAATCACCTCTCTAAAAAAGTTGACTCAACCTCTCATTTCTCACCCAAGTTGTACCCCTTTTTATTTTTTTTTTTTTTTTTTTTTGCAAGTGCAGCTGCACCTTTCTTCCACTTCCGCAATGCTGATGTGTTGCACCTTTGCGTTTCACTTTCTCCAATGGTCAATGTGCGCTACATCTTTCTTCCACTCTCCAATGGTGCGGCTGCACTTTCCTTACCCCTCTCAACGGTGTAGCTGCACATTTTTCTTCCCTCTGAATGGCCCTCCTCATTGCTCCAGAATAGTGCAACTGCACCTTTTCTTTTCTCAATTTGAATGGTCCCCCCTCTTTGCTCTAGAATGGTGTGGTTGCACCTTTTCTTTTTTCAATCTGAATGGCCCCCCTCCTTGCTCTAGAATGGTGTGGCTGCACTTTTTCTTTTCTAAGGTGCGATTGTACCTCCACTTCCCGTTTTTCTGCTGCAAATCATGCCCCCTCTCTCAAAAAACCAAACTTTCAAAGCCCTCTCCACGTGCTGAAAATTTTTTCTCAATGGTGCGCCTGCACCTTCTCTTCTCAAAGGTGCGGCTACATCTCCACTTCCCATTTTTTCTGCTTGCCCCAATTGTTCCCCTTCTCCAGAAACCCAAACTTTCAAAGCCCTCTCCACATGCTGAAATTTTTTTTCTCAATGGTGCGGTTGCACCTCCTCTTCTCCAAGGTGCGACTGCACCTCCATTTCCCGTTTTTTCCACTGCCAATTGTGTTCCCTCTCCCAAAAAACCAAACTTTCAAAGCCCTCTCCACATGCTGGAATTTTTTTCTCAGTAGTGTGATTGCACGTCCTCTTCTCCAAGGTGCGGCTGCACATCCACTTCCCGTTTTTTCTCCTGCCAATCATGTCTCCTCTACTCCTTTCTCCTTCCTTCCTTTTCCCATTCCCCTTATCATCTGGATCTCATCCACCACCCTTCAATTTCCCTTTTGCCGCTCGTTGACTCTGCCAACATGGGAAAACAACTCACCAACCCCGAGAGAGCCTCAATCATCCACATCATTCCAACATCATCATAACCCTCTCTCCTCTAAACATAACCCACATTCCGTCCCTATACACTTCTACACTCCTCTCCATTGACTCCACCAACATGGAAAGATCACTCACCATCCTGGAAAGAGCCTCAATCATCCGCGTCAATCCAGCATGACCAGAATCCTCCTTCCTGAACATAGCCCTCATTCCGTCCAAATACGTACACACTGAACATTTCCCTTACCTCTGCTAAAACGACTTTGGTAATTTTCCTTTCAAAGGCCCGTGTATTCTCTCGAAAGTCCATAGCAGCTTGTTTCCTCATGCAAAATTAAAAGTAAAAAAGTAAAAAGAAAGCAAGAATCCATGAAGTCGAAATAATTTCCTTCATTAAAAGTCAACATCCTTTCACTAAAATTTCAAGAAGTCATTAAATCTGCAAATAAAAAAATATCCATACATAGATAAAAGGTATAATACATAAATAAATAAATATTAGACATAATTTAAAAAAGAAAAATTAAACTAAGTAAACATTATAATAATAATCGAAGTGTCAAACTCAAACCACCAAAAAAAAAAATTCCTTTCATGCAATCACAAAATAAAATAAATAAATAAAATAATAATAATAATAATAATAATAATAATAATAATGAAATAAGGTAAAATAAATCAAAACTCACTTAATCCTAAAATCAATCAATAAAATAAATAAATAAAGAAAAACAAGAAAACAAATCTAAGTGAAACTAAACCTAGAAAAGTGCTTAAATGGGCCCTAAAGTGTGCCATAATGGGCAATGTGATATCCAAACGGCCTAGGGGCCTTAAGTGGGCCTAATGTGGTGCCTAATGGCAAGCGTATCTAAATGGGCCAGTGGTGCCTAAGTGGCTAAAAGGTGCCTTTGGCCAAATGTATTAAAGGCCTTAGGGTGCCTCAAGGTGGCCTTGAGGTGGTGCCCTAAGAGCAGTGTATCTAAAATGGCTAGAGTGCCTAAGTGGGCCTAAGTGGTGCCTATGTGCAAGTATATTCTAAAATGGCCTATTGGTGCCGAATATGGCCTAAGATGGTGCCTAATGGGCCTAGGGTGCCTAAGTGGGCCTAAGGTGGTGCCTAATGGGCCAAGTGTATCTAAATGGGCCTAGGGTGCCTAAGTGGGCCTGAGGTGGTGTCTAATGGGCCAAGTGTATCTAAATGGGCCTAAAGTGCCTAAGTGAGCCTAAGGTGGTGCCTAATGGGCCAAGTGCATCTAAAAGAACCTAGGGTGCCTAAGTGTGCTATCCTAAAAAGAAATGAAAAGCCTAAGTCTAAATCGGGCTACCAAAGGTCACAATAAGGGGTCAGATAAATCCCTCAACCAGAGTCTTTAAGGTGGCTCAAAAAAAAAAAAGATAAGTACATGAGTAGTAATGGGCCACCAAGGAATTGTTGTAAAGTACCAAACAAACACCTAATAGGACATATGCTAGGAGGACAAAATGGAGGGTTTACAACAGGCAAAACTATCCTAGAGATCTCTAAATCTAAGCACAATGAAAAACATGGCTATAAAATCATCAATAAACATAGATTTGGAGATACGAAATCAAACTTGTGATATAAATGTTCCTAGATCTATTCCTATCAATGAAGAAGTTGATGCGAATCTCAAAAACCAAGGGATCTTCCACTTGATGACTCTCTTCCCTAGATCTAAGCACTTAAGGATGGTAGAATCCTCTCAAAGGGGTGGAGGCTAGGAATCCTCTCTCTAGTTCCTTAAAAGACTAAAAAATAATATTAAAGCTCTAACCCCTAAGAGGGTTTATGTAAACTTATTTGTGAGCTTGAGTAACTTAAGCCTAGCTTGGTGTCACAAGCTGATTCAAATGAGCCTCTCCATAGGCTTATATAGAGCCGGGAAGCTTCTGGAGACTCCTAGAGTAGGAAGAGTGTGGAAGGTTCTAGAGAAGCCTAGAGGAATCCACACAATTCTACACTATAGTGGAAGACACGAGAGGAGTCCAGGGCTTTCTAGAGAATTCTAGAAGTCTCTTGTATATCCTTGTACATAGGCTTGTGCCTAGAATGATGTAGGACATTCTAGAATAGTTTTGAGTTGTAAGGAATCCTTCAAGGTTCCAGAGAGTTCCATTGGTGCCTATAAATAGGTGAGGGCCTCATTTGGCCAAGGCACCAAGCAAGTGAGCTTCCAAGCACTTGTAAAGGCTTTCTTGAGTTAATAAGAGCTTCCATTCTTTAAAGAGTTGCCTACCAAGCTTCTTAAGCTTTCAAGTCGCGAGTGTCTTAGCCTAGCAAGCTAAGCATTGGGGAGCAAGGCTGACTTAGCAAGATCAAGCGTCTTGGCTTGTCTAAGTGTCGCACGAGCTTAGTGAACGACTAAGTCCGTGACATTGGGGTTGGGTTACTTACTCAGCCCACTTAGGTCTCAATTGATTAATTAGCCTTATTGGACTTTAATTAATTAATTAGCTCAATCCAGAGAAAAAATTCATAAGCTCCTCTACAATTTTACATTTTTACCAAAACATCCTTATGTGCACATGCGAATAAATAACCTTAAAAACTATGCCACATAGGAACATGGCTTGACTAAGGACCATTGCGAACCATATGAAAATATTGGCTCCCTCATAATCGAATTTTGAAGTTGACTCAACATCTCATTATAGAGAGTTAACTATACTCCAATATCTAATGATATTAGAATTAGATATTGGATCGAGATAGAAAACTTAGGTCGATGACCTACTATCCATTGCATACAAAATCCCTATGAGCTAGTATCAGTAATCTAACAAAGTATGTGTCTTCAACCTCTCAAGATTACCTATCTAAACCTTGAGTTACATATCCTCCTATTAAGTTATTAACTCACACACTCTAACTCATAAGAGCATATGTCAAATTCCACTTAAGGAATTACTATAATGCCACAAATTTCATGATCACATGTTCTTTAGATCAGTCAAGGGAATACTATTGGGATTGAGCCCTTAAAAGTAAGACATGATGTAACAAAATAGACTTCATTTTCCCTTTGCTATCTTTTTTCAAGCATTGATATTAATTTGATCATACAGGCTCATATCACTTGCATTATACATGACTTTGGTGCAGTAAGAGTTGCACAAAAGATACAAGTTATGGGTTCCTTGTAAGATAATAAATAATTCACAATCAATTCATGGATCTAGGTAATCCAGTAGAGACTATAATGCACTACCTCCTAATTGAAGGGATTGCTTCTCTTGGCAATTGGATGGATTTTCCATAGTAAGTGTTCTACTATGCATGGTTATACATTGGACATGACCTTTGGTGAACCATGATTTAAGGCTATCAGGTTGTTATTATTCACCTAACTACTATATTGCATAGACTCTCAACCTTGAGAGGATATTGAGCTTGTGTGAAAATCAACATGAGCCTTTGACCTATGGGTAAGACCTTAATATGGTCATATATTCCTATGGATTGGTTTACTATTGATGGAGGTTGGTGGCAACAAGTATTCTCAAAAGAGACACTATACTATCTATAAGAAAAAATAAACTAATTCAACCTAAGGTAATCACCCTAGAGGGAGGGTCAATAGGGTGATGGTCTCTTTTTACAAATTTAAATTATGTGAATGCAAGAGACAATTATATGCTAATATATAATAAAACAATATAAAGACAATTACATATAAAGTAAAAGAGTAGGGAAGATAGAATGCAAACTGATTACTACTCAAAAAGAGCATATTTTAGATAATAATTCGCATGAGTTTCACATCTTTTGAGTAGTAATTATGCCTAAAACACTCAATTAACATGTTTTTGCCCTTGCAAAAGTTACTAACAAGTTTTATGAAGTTTTTGAGTCATTTCAAGGTATGATTTTGATAAATTGGTGACAAAAGAGATGAATCAAATTGAAAAATACAAATAAAGTTGATGATGATCCAAATGCATAATGAAGAAGCAATGCAATCGGTTTGGATTGGGATTTGGAGCTGAATTGAAGGTGGTAGAGGTGGATTAAAAATGAAGAAATGGGAAGAATTGCAAAGAGGAGTTGAAAAAACATGTTTTTCAATTTTGCATGAACATGCAAAATTTTCGCATAGTCATGCGAAATGAAACAGAATAGGCTTGGCTACAACATACAAGGGAGACGTGAAAAGTGATTTCGCATGACCATGCGAAATTTTCGCACAGTCATGCGAAACGCTCCAAGAAGATGAAAATGAAGCTGATGGACTTTCCACTTCGCACCATCCTGCGAAATTGCTAGGGGCTCGTGTGAAAATGCATTTTCTCCAGATTCCTTGATGAAGAAGCCTCTGGAAGACCTCTTAGATGATGTCAAGTGTCCACTTGACCTTGGCCTATAAATAGAAACGTGATTGACTCATTTAAAGAAACTTTTGATACATTTTCTAATTGTAGAACTTTCTAGATTTCTTCTCTAAATAATTCTCTACTTTCCTTCATTTTCTCTCATTTTCTCGATAGCCAAACATGTCTTGTGAGATCAAATCTCCAAGCATGAGTGGCTAAATCTCTTTTTTCTCGGAGATGAGAGGATCTAAAGGCAAGATCTATGGTGAATTAGAGAATTGAGCTTGAATTGCAAAGGTAATTTGATCCAATTGATTGATTAATTGAAATTTGAAGATTTTTCTCTTCAAATTGTCTTGGATGATTACTACAATGCAAGCTAGGTAGATTCATCAAATTCTTAATGCTAGATTTGATGAGATTGAATAGTTGCATTGTGTGAATCATTGGAAGATAATTTAAGATGAATTGAATATATGATTTGAATTGATCTCTTGGATTAGATTACCGAATTTGAAGAGAAATTAGATCTAGACCTAAAGTTAAATCAAAAATCGGTTTAGATGAAAATTTAGGTTTTCAATCTAACTTGATGAAAATTAGATCTTAACACCTATTCACCATGGAAATTGCTTTCTAGAAAATTCTAACTCCGAGAATCTCACATCTTATTAATTTTCTTCTTTTTTACACTTCATTTTCCTTTCAATTTGAATACATTTCTATCTTGAGATTTTATCATGCAATTTCAAGTAAATTTCACTTAATCACAATCATTTCTTATCATCTCATTCAAGCATTAATTACCGAGAATAATCCATCCTTATGGATGATACCTAAATACCACTATACTACAGTAGTTTGTACTAAAACCACTTTTTGATCGGGTACAAATTGCTATAGAATAGTGAATTAGGTTATAAATTTTGTTTTGATCCAATAAACAACAAAATCCGAGCGATCACAAACATAAGATTTTTATAGTGGTTCGGCACAACCCAGCCTACGTCCACTCTCCTCTAACTTCAATCCCAAGCTTGAGGTTCCACTAATTCAAGGTTTCCAAACCAAGCCTTCAAGCAATACAATTGGATTATGATTCCAATCCACCATCTTGGACTTTTGGCTCCAAGTACCCTTTACAATCCTCAAGAGATACCCCACTCTTGAACAACCCCTCAAGTGATACCCCACACTTGAAAATCCTTAAGTAATACCTCACACTTAGCTTTTTTCTCTCAAAGATTTACAAATAAGGATAAGAAATATTCTCACAAAATCCCAGTACAAAACTTTAAGCTCAAATGTACAAGAAAAACTAGGATTGAATAGTGCACTAATGATATGCAAGTATTAGAATAAATTGCACTAAAAACCACTCTCCTAAGGCTCAAATATATTCAAGAAAGGTTCAGGAAGGTTAAACACTTGAAACAATGAAGATTAAAGCCTTTTTATAGACGAAAATGGTCAAACTAGTTTTTGGGGTTTTGTCTAGTCAAGCTCAGATTCGATTGATTCACTAGTTGTTATCATTTAATGCATGACAAGTGACCGTTGGACCTCGACCGCCCCTTGATTACTACTCAAAAAGTGCTATTTGATAGCCTATAATTAATCCTTTTAAACACTTTTGAGTAGTAGTTTAGGCCTTTTAACTCAATTAGCATGTTAAGGATCCTTTAAAGCAATTTTAATCACTTTGTGTAAGTTTTGGTGTTTTTGTTAGTATTTTGATCACCAAAGCAAGTCAAGACTGAGGAGAGATATGAGGAATCTTGGGCAAAGCTTAGAAGTCATTTGCCAAGAATAAATCCGGATTGCAAGGAGAAAAAGCAAAGAGAATCTGCCATTAAGCATATTCTTGATGACAGTCGTAGCAGCCACTTTTGGAGCACTTTCTGAAGTCCAAATGATGCATGCTATATACCATTTCAAATCTCAGGAAGTCAACAATCCAATGCTTCAAACGGTGTGCAATTCGGAGTTGAAATGAAGAAGTTGCAGCCGTTACAAGCCAGTCACTCCGAGCTGAAGGAAGCATTTTGCAAAGTGCTGCGAAATCACCATTTTGTTGCGAAGTGATTTCGCAGCCTTTTTGTACAGTAGCTTGTATCTCCTTCTGATGATGCCCGATTTATGCCACGAGAAGGAAGCTAGGAACCTCAAGGTGGAAGCCAACTTCGCAGCCCTGCGAGTTTAGCTTGTTGGTGCGAAAATATTTCGCAGCCCTCTTGGGTGTCTGCGAAATTTCGCAGACACCATTTTTCTCCTGCGAAATGGTTCCTGAAGCCTCCCGATATTTACTACCGACTTTGGGAGATATTTTCCATTAGATTTTTGTTGTCTAAATCCCAAAATACTCATTGTAAGCCACCAATTACAAGATTCCTTAGCTTTTAAGTTAGTAAAAAGATTAAATATCTTTGTAACAATTAGTTTTATATTATGTTCATATATATACCTCTCGGGAGCCTGTTCTCGAGGAGGAGTTCCTTCTGTAAAAGTTTGGTAAGTAAGTAAAGTTCAATTTTTTCTACTGCCTTACCTTCTCACTTCGTATTATTTGTTTCTTACTAAGTTATGAATTCTCTGAGGAGTTTTCCCCAGAGAATGAGTAACTAAACCTCTAGTTCCTTGGAGCTAAGGTTGCCGGGGAAGGTTCCAAGTGCAAGAATGCAAAGCTTTGTGGTTTTAGCTAGTAATGAAGAGGAAGTGAAATCCTTTAGTGATTTCAATGTTTTTAGTTAACTTAAAACACCTTGGAGTCACCTGGGCCAACACTTGGTAAGGCAAGTGATTTCCAACCATGGAAATGCACTAGTTTACCCCTTGCGAGCCTCTGGTAGGTGACTTCAGGGTAGGATTTTCTAGAATAGCCAACACTTGGTAAGCTTTTGGACTCCTAGGAGACATCCATTAGTTATCTCTTGTGAGCTTTTGACGGGTAATCCAAGGTTAAGGATCACCTTGAATGGTTAAGGCTTAGTGAGAGGCTTAAACCATTGCAAGTTGCATCCGTGAGAGAATTAAAGTGAAATCTAATTGAAGGATGAATCTGTACATCACCGGTTAGAGAATTGACTATATGTTGAATCTCTAATGCGAGGATATGAACCATCTGACCGGAGCTATGTCTTTTGCATGAGGAACCACCCCAGTGAACCTAATTCTTCAAGGAATGTTTTTCTTCCTAAGTTATTCCAAACTTCTGTTATGTTAGTTAGTTTAAGTCTAAATCTCTACCAATCAAAGTTTGTGTTTTACTTCTTAAGCTAACCATGAAATGAAACAAGACCAATTCACTTGGAATTGGTATCATTGATTGCTTGTTAATCATTCCCAGTGAACGATCCTAGAGCCACTATACTATAGTAGCTTTTTCTTTGCTACCCTAGTGTATGGTGTTATAGGTAATAAATTTTGTTGATTACTCCCTCAATCAAGGAGCACCAGCTGGACACTAATCAACTGAGACACCAATTGGGCACGAATCACCCCTCGACCGGTCGAACAAACGTTATGAAAGAGAGAGAAGGTTTTTGCACTCCTCGACAATTGAGTAGAATAGGTCAACTGGTTCCTCAGCCAATTCAACCGGTTGACCCATTTTTGGCTCAACAACCATTCTTTTCAACCTAAAATCTTTTAAACAAGTTTGAACAACATTTGACACAAAGTTTTAGTTGAAAATATAAAATCATCCAATTTTAAAATATTTAAAATAAAATAACTCTTGGATGAATTTGGTGCATAAGTAAAGAATGTAATGCATGAAAAACCTAGTGCATCAACAACCTTACAAAGAGATCTTATAAAATTTAATTCTTGAAAAACACTTCTCTTTGATGTCTTCTTCTTATATATATTTGCTTGATTTTATCTTTGTAAATGCCACTTTAGAAATATTTTTGCCTATTCACACTTGAAATATAATCATTAGTTCCAAACCTTATTTTCCTATCATCAAAACTGAGATTAATCAAACCTTGGTTTCACAATTATTGATAACAAAATCCTTGTTTTGGTTACAAGGTTTAGTTAATGTGAGATGAGCTTGATGGATTAGTCATTACCTCTTAGATGGTTTAGTCTTAAACAAGAGGCCTAGCTCTAATATTAATTGTTAGAGAAAAAAAAAATAGGTTAATTCAACCTAAGGTAATCACCCTAGAGGGGTGAATAGGGTGAAACAATGTGTCCCCTTAGGTAATCCTAAGAGCCCATGATCATGAAATCTATGACACCCCCAATAATTCCTTAAGAAGAATTTGACATATATTTCTTGGAATTAGAGTATGTCAATTGATTCAACAATAGAAGGATATGTAATTCAAGGATTGGATAGATAATCTTGATGGATTGATAGCACTACCCTGTTATATTATGGATACTAGTTCATGGAGAGTCCACATGCAATGAATGGTAGTTCATGGACCTGAGCTTTAACTCGTTGTAATTTCATAGGGTACTATAGTGCAGTTACCTCTCTTTAATAGAATACTCAGTCAATTTCAAAATTGGATTATGAGGGAGCCATTATTTTCCTATGGGTCCTAGTAGTCCAATTTTAAGCTCCTATTTCTTGGTAGCATGTTTTAAGGGTATATTGAGTATGTAACTCATAAGTGTGCATAAGGATGTTTTGATAAAAATGTAAAGTCATGCTAGATATTATGTATAGTCTTTCTAGATTGAACTAATTAATTAATTTGAGCCCATTATGACAAATTAATTAATTTGGACTCAAGTGAGTTGAATTAGGTGACCCAAGCCTTTGAGCTCAAGTCATTTAAGTCCACAGAGAAGCATATATAAAACCCTTAGGGGTTAGGGCTTTAGACTTTCTACTTAGATTTTTGAGATTCCAAAAAGATGAACCCTAGCCACCTTCTAACGAGAGAGAAAACCACCATTCTCTTTTGTTAAGATCCATAAATGGAGAGTTTAAGTGGAAGATCTTTGGGTGAACGAGTTCTATAATACCCACGACAACTTCTTCAAATTGGAAACAATTTGGGAATAACTAGATTATAAGTATGAGCTTCTAATCTCTAGATCTTTATTCGATAATGGTTTTTGTAGTCATTAATATTTTCCATTGCTTAGATCTAAAGAAGCCTAGGAATAGATGTATGTATCTACGAGATCCAAGGCCAAGAAACTGAGTAATTCGAACTTCCTAGCAAATATATTATCTCAATCTCATGAGATATTATGAGGTCTTTATCAAGAATACTTGTTTCTACCAACCTCTATCAATAGTGACCCAATCTGTAAGGAATATATGACCATGTTAAGGTCACATCCATAAGTCAAAACCTCCTAACAATTTCATCATAGACTCAATATTCTCTCAAATAATATAGCATAAACTTCAATGCATTCCTTGTGTACACATCTCAATGTCTGAAGCTTCGGTTAACTTGTGTTTGCAATCAAGACTTAGGTTTCTCCATCTTTTGATATAGCCAATGACAGGTTCATTCTTTCATTGGTGAGTATTTGTGAGTTCTATCATGCTTATAATGTGTTGCCTATTATAAAGATGATTGAGGAACTCTCGCTCAAGTTAATTGCCTATTGAGTTGGGCTCGAGGTCGGTGTACTAATCAATGACATTTCCTTTTAATAAGAAAACAAATTGCTTTGATTAGGAGGTCCTCTTAAGTGTTTGCATTGTTACAGGTTTCCACAAAATGAGTGACATATTGTCTTGAGTTGCTCTTGCCATCAAATTATTGGAATTTCGGTAATTGAAAACTTATAGGCTCTCAATTGCTCAATCCTTTATCAATAAGGCTTAACATAATTATGAAAAGATAAAACACTATCTTCATCCTTATTCCCAAGAGCCTCAAGGATGAATTCTTTTAATTGATTAACAAATTAAGATCAACTCCTCTAGAGAAACTTGAAGATTTGCATGGGTTTCTTGTGCTTTAGAACCCTCAATAATAAGAGAAGGATTTTATTTTATTTTTCAGTAGAAATCCTATAGATGGATGGGTAACCATTTGGCTTGATTCTTCTATACTTTTAATTTTTCCCAAGATGAACCATTTGGACATCCTTTTTGTTCTAATTTTGGTAAGGACCTCAATTTGTTTAACCATTTAAGCAACATGCTCTTGTATATCTAGTTAAATTGAGTTTGTCATCATGATTGGCATGATGGTGTTAGAACAAGCAACATGATCAATTGTCATTGGTTGTGTTGCTTTTAAGTTATCGCATGGAGATGCTAGTGTAGATCCGTTGGTAGACTCATTGTCTTTTTTAGTAGAAGAAGATTTTATAGTTGCCTCTTAAGACATGGCTGAGTGTGATTCCACTTGTTCAACCGCGTTGTTTTGAGATTGTTGGATTTTTGGGAGAAGTTGCTTCAAAAACTTACCTTTTTTATGGAATGAAACAACTTTTCACTCTACTCTAAGTCATGGGACCTAAATTTGTTTTGGTTCCAACAACTTTGGCTGGATTAGATTGTGTAGATTTGATTTCTCGATGACCAAATTTGTTTTTTCGAGACTTCATATGATGTAGTATAAAATTTCTTGTAAGGAAGAGATGAGGGATAAAGTTGTCCCATCGAGTATTCCAAAAATTTGTACATACAAAATTTCTCAAATAAGAAAATTGTCAACAAAATTGTAAATTTTATTTATTTGTAATTCGAGGGAAGAATCTCTAATTTATCATTTGATATTCTTACAAAGATAACATCGTGTTTAATTTTAGATGGAAAGAGGTTTCATAAATAAACACTGGATGTTCGCAGATCTTTTGCGATATCTAGCTCTACAACAATATTAATATGTTCTAGGGTTGAGAGACAATGGGGAAGGTCACAAGAAATCAATATTAAATGTGTTTCATTCAAATCAATCATATGAATATTAATTCTGAATAATACATGCTGCAACCTGAACAACAGAATTAAACATAACACATACAAACTTCTGCATATGAATTGGCCTCCAAGAAAAATAAAGTCTTCTTCTTCATGTGGTTCTCACTCAGTACTCTAGAATTGTGCCTGCAGACGAGTAATTACACTCTTGTCTACCTGGAATGCCTTGGCCAAAACATCATCAGCAATGGGCGGGGTTGATCCAAAAACAGCATTTGCAATAGTGATGACACCTGGGTTTTGGCTGCTCAGGGTGGAGAGCGAAACTGCATTTCCAGTGCCAATGTTCTGTTGGAAGTGAGGAAGCCCCACTGGAAACACAAACACATCTCCCGTACCAAGCACCTTTGAAATGAGCCGGTTGTCCGGGTTGGAGGTCACAAACCCAACAAAGAGTTTGCCTTGTTGGACTGTGAGTATCTCAGTTGCGCGAGGATGAGTGTGTGGTGGAATAACACCCCATGGTGCATAGTCTATACGGGCCAAGGAGATGCCAAGGGTGTTCAGTCCAGGCAGTTGTCCTACAGTGACTGGAGTAACCCTAGAGCCAAGGGGGTTCGATGTGTTCCCAGGCAGATGGAGTCCACTGAAAAAGAAATGGTTGGCCTGTACAAGCTTAGAGTCCAAACAAGCAAGGCCATTAACTCGGGCTGCCAAAAGCACAAAAATGAGAAAGACCCAAACTCAGTCTTTAACACATTATCAGTACGAAGAAAACAGATCAAGCAAAAAACTGATTACATTATGAAAATTAAAGAAAGCCCATTATGGTGAAAATTGGGAACCGAGCAATGGTAATAGGCTAATGTCCAAACCTGAGCTAGTAGGATCAGCAACGCAGAAATCTTGCAGAGGACTAGGCTCAAAGGCAATGACCAGAGTAAAAGTGACAGCAAGCAAACTCAATATCATGATATTGTGGCATGCCATCTTTCTGATCTTCTTATATGGTTATCAATAGAAGGTATTGATACTAAAAGATTTGAGAAGGTGTTAGATAGAGATGTGAAGCAAAAGCGGTAAGATGTCTCTATATATAGAGAAGTAGAAGCAGGTGATCATAGGCATGAAATAAAGAAGAGAAGAAGTCTTTGAAGGGTTGCATTAGCTAGCTGCCGAACTAAGGTCCTCTTTGAAAAATTCTTTGCTATCTGAAAACCAAGCCGACTAGATATTGAAAATATATGTATTTTTATATGACCTGAGGACATGTATTTAAACCAAATGTATGCTGGTTTTGATGTACTTGTGATGTTTAATAATTACTCCACAGTATTGTGCTGAACAGAAAATCCAAGAGTCAATATAAATACATAATAGGTCCACTGCAAGAAACTTCTCGGGGATATTTTAAGGATAAAGACATCCTCTCCCATATGATCATAATGAGGACGTTTTGCCACGTGGCATACTATTGAATTGGTGCTAATTAATAAAACCCACCACCCTTTTCATATGAATCAGTCATAGGCAATGTATAGATTTAAACTGATTTGTAATGTATACATGATCATGAATTCATGTGTAGCATGAGCAGAGAAAAACTCATTCCAATATTAAGGGGTGTCATCATTAAGACACCAATTCCAAAGCACGGAATGCATCTTTCATATTTCATGCTTGAGATTTGACCATCTTCTAATTAACAAAGAAAGTCTGTTGGAAGTTATAGATAAATAAGTTTAGCTTGAAACTTAAAAGATGAATATAAAATTCAATCTTATTTCAGAAAGAGCTCGATTAATTCTTTTTACTCAAGTTTATACAGTCAATTGCCCAAATTCTTAAGGTCTATATATGTACCACCCAAATCCTTGAAAAGAAATATGTACCACCCAACTTTATTGGATCCACTTATATCTATATATGTATGCATACACAAACTTTTAAACTTTATTTTTCAATATACATACATAGCACTAGTGCACACATGCATACACAAAAGATTTAGATGTTATGTTTCGCGCATATTGTATAGGGCTAGTGTATACATACATGTACACACAAATGTTTGGATTTTATATATGTTTACCGCATATATAATATATAGAAAACCATTTTGGACGACAAGGAATGTTTACATATGACGAATTTCTATTAGAATCTCGTTAGCCTGCAGGTTTGAAGATGTCTGACCTTTTCAATGAACTTGGGATCTTGCGCCGGCGGCTATTCCATTGATGACTCCTTCCTTCTCCATTTCATGTCGATAATCTACTTCCACTTGTTCTATATACAGAGACTTTTACAACTTATGCTTCATATCTCTAACTCACTCTCAAATACTACAGCATACATATTCTGACCAGTTGATTACAATAACAGGAGAGTAAGATGGCAAGCCACATTATGACACTGAGTTTGCTAGCTATTACTCGCAGTCTTGCCATTGGTTTTGAGCCCAGTCCTTTGCAAGATTTCTGCGTAGCCGATCCTATTAGGGATGGCAATGGGGCGGGTTTTTTTGGGTACCCGCCCCGCCCCTCCCCTAATGGGACGGGGTTTAATTTTAATAAATGGGTTTGGGACGGGTATGAGATTTTTTTTAAAACCCGGGGCAGGTTCGGGTATTGCCCCATCCCGTCCTGCCCCGCCCCGATTATATATAAAATTAATTTTAAAATTAATTTAATTTAAAATTTTATTTTACTATTTTTAATATATAAATAATAATAAAAAAATTTAATAAAATAAGTTATAAAAAATATAATAATTATATTATTTATAAAATATATTTATTTTAATGTAATTAAAAAATTTAAAAGTAATTTTTAAAAAATTAAAAAAAAAAAAAAAAAAAAAGATTAAACAGGGTGAGGCAAGGATGGGATTTGTTTTTAATAAACGGGGCGGGGTTGGCATCGGGGCGACCCGTCCTGAACCCGCCCCTTGCCATTCCTAGATCCAACTAGCTCAGGTCCGGACATCATAGAAACATAGTATTTGCTTTTCTATTAAGTACCAATATGATTTAGGTAAATAGTACACGTCTGTTTTTCTCCGTTACTCTGTGTGTATTAGTGGCAGCACGAGTTACTGGCCTTGCTTGCATGAACCCAAATGCCTGGCAACACGTCAAACCCCATCGGCTCTAGGGTTACCCTAGTAACTGTGGGACAACTGCCTGGACTAAACACCCTGGACATCTCCATGGCCCGCATTGACTATGCCCAATGGGGTGTTATTCCACCCCACACATCCTCGTGACACTGAGATACTCAGTCCTACAAGGCTCTAACCCGGACAATCGGCTCATCACCAAGGACCTTAGGAAGGGTGATGTGTTGGTGTTTCCAGTGGGACTTCCTCATTTCCAGTGGAATATGACTGGGGAAAAAGCAGTTTCACTCTCTGCCTTGAGCAGCCAGAATCCCGGTGTCATCACTATTGCCAATGCTGTTTTTGGATCCAACCCGGCCATTGCTGATGATGTACTGGCCAAGCCTTTCCAGGTGGACAAAACTATAATTGATCATCTTCAAGCACAGTTCTAGATGAGTGGAAGCCATATGAAGAAGAGAGTGTCATTCCCCATTTGTGCTTCAGCTCTATGTCTGTTATATTGATATGTATAATTGTACTAGCTCCTATATATTAAGATTACATTTCAGAAATAGAAATACAAGTGTTGGAAAT
Organism: Vitis amurensis; assembly: GCA_037355405.1. Taxonomy (NCBI): domain Eukaryota; kingdom Viridiplantae; phylum Streptophyta; class Magnoliopsida; order Vitales; family Vitaceae; genus Vitis; species Vitis amurensis. The sequence continues at coordinate 22,732 of JBAPGN010002934.1, forward strand.
GTGTTTATCAAACATATTGATCGTCTCATTCTTGATCCACCACCTTCCCACTTTCCCAACTCTCCCACATGTTGGGATGAATAATCTCAAGCGCCAGGAGGCCAAAACTAGCTAATTAAGTAAATGATTTGGATATCTATCTATGCAGTTGACTCATTTTCAATTTAGATGTAAAATCCAAGTTCCTCAAGGGGCATTTGGAAATTCTATGGAAATTGAAATAGTACACTAGAATATTTCAAATGATCCTTTTTATTTTGATGGAATGAAATGCCTCTATTAGGTCACTGTTAATAATTGTTTTATAAATGGCATCTTATGTTTCTTCTATAACTTGATCCTTATGACTGTGAACTACTAGCTTAGTTCTAAACTAGATCTCAAATTCTGATCCAAGCTTAAAGTCTAAAAGAATAAAAGGTAACGTAACATGATCAAAGAACATTTCTACAAGCTTCATCCTACTCAAAAGGAACACCTTTCTTCATAAGCTAGTTGAATGGTTAGTATCGTCCTACTAGATTGGATATGAACATGTGAATGTAAGCCAAATGACCTTATAAGCTTTTCAAGTTATGTATGTTTTAAGGCACTGACATATTTTGAATTGCCTCAATTTTGGTTTGATCAATCTCAATGCCATGTTGTTTAATGATGAATCCAATAAACGTTCCTAACATAACTCTAAAGGCACACTTCAATGAATTCATCTTGAGTTGGTATTGGAGTAATAGTTCAAACACTTTGGAGGTCTTGAAGATGGTCAATTATTTTCTTTAATTTTACAACTAGATCATCAAAATAACATTCAATGCTTTTATGAAGTATGTCATTGAAGATCTTTTGCATAGCTTTGGGTAGCATTGACATTCTTTAGCCCAAAAGGCAAAACTTCGTAGAAATAAAATCCTTTTAAAGTGCTAAAAGGCCATGAGTTCTTCATCCCTCAGAGACATCCAAATTTGATTATATCCTGATAAGTCATCCATGAAGGATATTGCTTCATGTTAGTGGCATCAACCATGAGTTCAATCAAGGGCAATGGGAAGTTATCTTTTAGACTTGAATGGTTAGGATCATAAAATTTGATGCATACTTAAATTTGTTTGTTCTTATTTTTAATAGGGACATTATTGAAGATCTAAGTTTGATATTTCACTTCACATATGAAGTTAGCTTTAATAAGTTTGTTGACTTTAGCTTCAATTTAAGGACTTAATTTTAGGTGAAAATGATGTTGTGTCAGTTTTATAGGTCAAGCACCATGTTTTATAGCTAAATGCATGGTGAACTACTACTTTCGAATCTAATCCTGACATATTTTTATAACTCCATGCAAAAATATCTTTATACTCTATCAAAAGACTAATATATGACCTCTTTTCTCTTGGAATATCTTGATTGCTCCAATCCAAGCCCTTAATCATTGAAGTGCAGGCAAAACTATCCTAGAGATATCTAAATCTAAGTACACTAAAAAACATGGCTATAAAACCATTAATAAACATAGATTTGGAGATACAAAATCATACTTGTGATATAGATGTTCCCAGATCTATTCCTATTAATGAAGAAGTTCATGCGAATCTCAAAAACCAAGGGATCTTCCACTCAATGACTCTCTTTCCTAGATCTAAGCACTTAAGGATGGCAGAATCCTCTTAGAGGGGTGGGGGCTAGGATCCCTCTCTCAAAAGACTAACAAAGAATACTAAAGCTCTAACCCTTAAGAGGGTTTATGTATGCTTCTTTGTGAGCTCAAGTAACTTAAGCCCAGCTTGGGCTTGGGTTACTTACTCAACCCACTTAGGTCTCAATTGATTAATTAGCCTTATTGGACTTTAATTAATTAATTAGCTCAATCCAGAGATAACATTCATAAGCTCCTCTGAAATTTTACATTTTTACCAAAACATCCTTATGAGCACATGCGAATAAATAACCTTAAAAACTATGCCACCTAGGAACATGGCTTGATTGGGAACCATAGGAAAATATTGGCTCCCTCATAATCCAATTTTGAAGTTGACTCAACATCTCATTATAGAGAGTCATTTGTACTCTAATATCTAATGATATTAGAATTAGATATTGGATCGAGATAGAAAACTTAGGTCGATGACCTACTATCCATAGCATACAAAATCCCCATGAGCTAGTATCAGTAATCTAACAAAGTATGTGTTGTCAACCTCTCAAGATTACCTATCAAACCTTGAGTTACATATCCTCCTATTATGTTATTAACTCACACACTCTAACTCACAAGAGCATATGTCAAATTCCACTTAAGGACTAACTGTAATGCCACGAATTTCATGATCACAAGTTCTTAAGATCACCTAAGGGAACACTGGTGGATTGAACCCTTAAAGTAAAACATGATGTAACAAAAATAGACTTCATTTTCCCTTTGCTATTTTTTTCAAGCATTGATATTAATTTGATCATATAGGCTCATATCACTTGCATTATACATGACTTTGGTGCATTAAGAGTTGCATAAAAGATACAAGTCATGGGTTCCTTATAAGATAATAAATAATTCACAGTCAATTCATGGATCTAGGTAATCCAATAGAGACTATAATGCACTACCTCCTAATTGAAGGGATTGCTTCTCTTGGCAGTTGGATGGATTTTCCATGGTGAGTGCTCTACTGTGCATAGTTATACATTGGACAGGACCTATGGTAAACCATGATTTAAGGCTATCATGTTGTTATGATTCACCAAACTACTATATTGCATAGACTCTCAACCTTGAGAGGATATTGAGTTTGTGCGAAAATCAACATGAGCCTTTGACTTATGGGTAAGACCCTAATATGGTCATATATCCCTATGGATTGGGTTACTATTAATGGAGGTTGGTGGCAACAAGTATTCTCAAAAGAGGCACCATAATATCTATTAAAAAAAAAAGCTAATTCAACCTAAGGTAATCACCCTAGAGGTGGGTGAATAGGGTGATGGTCTCTTTTTGCAAATTTAAATTATGTGGATGCATGAGACAATTATATGCAAATATATAATAAAACAATATAAATACAATTACATAGAAAGTAAAAGAGTATGGAATATAGAATGCAAACATAAGATTTTTATAATGGTTCAACACAACCTGGCCTATGTCCACTCTCCTCTAGCTTCAATCCCAAGCTTGAGGTTCTACTAATTCAAGACTTCCAAACCAAGAATTTAAGCAATACAATTGGATTATGATTCCAATCCACCCTCTTGGACTTTTGGCTCCAAGCACCCTTTACAATCCTCAAAAGATACTCCACTCTTAAATAACCCCCCAAGTGATACCCCACACTTGAGAATCCTTAAGTAATATCTCACACTTAGATTTTTTTCTCTCAAAGATTTACAAATAAGGATAAGAAATATTCTCACAAAATCCCAGTACAAACTTTAAGCTCAAATGTACAAGAAAAACTAGGATTGAATAGTGAACTAATGATATGCAAGTATTAGAATAAGGTGCACTAAAAAACACCCTCCTAAGGCTCAAATAGTCAAGAAAGATTTAGGAAGGTTAAACACTTGAAACAATGAAGATTAAAGCCTTTTTATAGATGAAAATGGTCAAACTAATCATTGGGGGTTCGTCTGGTCAAGCTCCGGTTCGACTAATTCACTAGTTGTTAGCATTTAATACATGACAGGTGATCGTTGGACCTTGACCGCCCCTCGACTGGTAGAACAAACGTTTTGGAAGAGAAAAATAAGGTTTTTGCACCTCTTGACGGTTGAGCTAAACAGGTCAACCGGTTCCTCATCCAATTCAACCGGTTGACCTATTTTTGGCTCAACTACCATTCTTCTCAACTTAAAATCTTTTAAACAAGTTTGGACAACATTTGACACAAAGTTTTAGTTGAAAATATAAAATCATCCAATTTTAAAATATTTAAAATAAAATAAATCTTAGATGAATTTGGTGCATAAGTAAAAAATGTAATGCATGAAAAACCAAGTGTATCAATAACCTTACAAAGAGATCTTATGAAGCTTAAATCTTGAAAAACGCTTTTCTTTAAGGTCTTCTTCTTATATATATTTGCTTGATTTTATCTTTGTGAATGCCACTTTAGAAAACTTCTTATCTATTCACACTTGAAATATAATCATTAGTTCCAAACCTTGTTTTCCTATCATCAAAACCAAGATTAATGAAACCTTGGTTTTACAATTGTTGATAACAAAATCCTTGTTTGTAGTGATCTTTTTACAAGGTTTAGTTAATGTGAGATGAGCTTGATTGATTTGTCATTACCTCTTAGACGGTTAAGTCTTAAACAAGAAGCCTAACTCTGATACTAATTGTTAGAGAAAAAAAAAGGTTAATTCAACCTAAGGTAATCACCCTAGAGAGGAGGGGTGAATAGGGTGAAACAATGTGTCCCCTTGGGTAATCCTAAGAGCCCATGATCATGAAATCTATGGCACCCCAATAATTCCTTAAGAAGAATTTGACATATGTTTCTTGGAATTAGAGTATGTCAATTGATTCAATAATAGGAGGATATGTAATTCAAGGATTGGATAGATAATCTTCATGGATTGATATCACTACTCTGTTGGATTATGGATACTAGTTCATGGGGAGTCTACATGCAATGAATGGTAGTTCATAGACCTGAGCTTTAACTCATTGTAATTTCATAGGGTACTAGAGTGCAGTTAACTCTCTTTAATAGAGTACTCAGTCAATTTCAAAATCGGATTATGAGGGAGTCAGTATTTTCCTATGGATCCTAGTAGTCTCATTTTAGGCTCTTATTTCTTGGTAGCATGTTTTAAGGGTATCTTGACTATGTAACTCATAAGTGTGCATAAGGATATTTCGGTAAAAATGTAAAGTCGTGCTAGATCTTATGAATAGTCTTTCTAGATTGTACTAATTAATTAATTTGAGCCCATTATGACAAATTAATTAATTTGGACTCAAGTGAGTTGAATTAGGTGGCCCAAGTCTTTGAGCTCAAGTCATTTAAGTCCATAGAGAAGCATATATAAAACCCTTAGGGGTTAGGCCTTTAGACTTTCTACTTAGATTTTTGAGATTCCAAAAAAAAGAACCCTAACCACCCTCTAATGAGAGAGAAAACCATCATTCTCTTGTGTTAAGATCCATAAAGAGAGAGTTTAAGTGGAAGATCTTTGGGTGAACGAGTTCTACAACACCCACAACATCTTCTTCGAATTGGAAATGATTTGGGAATATCTAGATCATAAGTATGAGCTTCTAATCTCTAAATCTTTATTCTATAATGGTTTTTGTAGTCATTATATTCCATTTCTTATATCTAGAGAAGCCTAGGAATAGATGCATGTATCTACAAGATCCAGGGCCAAGAAATTGAGTAATCCAAACTTTCTAGCAAATATATTATCTCAATCTCATGAGATATCATGGGGTCTTTATCAAGAATACTTATTGTCACCAACCTCTATCAATAGTGACCCAATCTGTAAGGAATATATGACCATATTAAGGTTACATCCATAAGTCAAAACCTCTTGACAATTTTAGCATAGACTCAATATCTTCTCAAAGAATATAGCATAAACTTCAATGCATTCCTTGTGTACACATCTCAATGTTTGAAGCTTCGGTTAGCTTGTGTTTGCAATCAAAACTTAGGTTTCTCCATTTTTTGATATAGCCAATGATAGGTTCATTCTTTCATTGGTGAGTATTTGTAAGTTCTATCATGCTTATAATGTGTTGCCTATTATAAAGATGATTGAAGAGCTCTCGCTCAAGTTAATTGCCTATTGAGTCGGGCTCAAGGTCAGTGTACTAATCAATGACATTTCCTTTTAATAAGAAAACAAATTGTTTTGATTAGGAGTCCTCTTAAGTGTTTGCATTGTTACAGGTTTCCACAAAATGAGTGACATATTGTCTTGAGTTGCTCTTGCCATCAAATTATTCGAATTTCGGTAGTTGAAAACTTATAGGCACTCTTAATTGCTCAATCCTTTATCAATAAGGCTTAACATAATTATGAGAAGATAAAACACTATCTTCAGCCTTATTCCCAAAAGCCTCGAGGATGAATTCTTTTAATTGATTAACAAATTAAGATCAACTCCTCTAGAGAAACTTGAAGATTTGCATGGGTTTCTTGTGCATTAGAACCCTCAATAATAAGAGAAGGATTTTTTTAGCAGAAATCCTATAGATGGATGGGTAGCCATTTGGCTTGATTCTTCTATACTTCTGATTTTGCCCGAGAGGAACCATTTTGACATCCTTTTTGTTCTAATTTTGGTAAGGGCCTCAATTTGCTTAACCATTTAAGCAACTTGCTCTTGTATATCTAGTTAAATTGAGTTTGTCATCATGATTGGCATGATGGTGTTAGAACAAGCAACATGATCAATTGTCATTGGTTGTGTTGCTTTTAAGTTCTCGCATGGAGATGCTAGTGTAGACCCGTTGGTAGACTCATTGTCTTTCTTAGTAGAAGAAGATTTTATAGTTGCCTCTTAAGACATGGCTAGGTGTGATTCCACTTGTTCAACCATGTTGTTTTGAGATTGTTGGATTTTTGGGAGAAGTTGCTTTAAAAACTTACCTTTTTTATGGAATGAATCAAGTTTTCACTCTACTCTAAGCATGGCGGGACCTAAATTTGTTTTGGTTCCAACAACTTTGGCTGGATTAGATTGTGTAGATTTGATTTCTTGATGACCAAATTTGTTTTTTCGATACTCCATATGATGTAGTATAAAATTAGGAAAATTATGTTTTGGGGGTAGATGGGCTCCCAAATTAACAAAAGGTCCATATAACTCTTCAAATTGAGCCCAAGACCCAATGAAAGTATGGAAATTGAGTTGAAGGATATCATTCTTCAGTATTTCCAAAAATGCCCTTTGTTGATTTTGAGAAAAAAAATTAATATTTTTGAAAAATACTTTTATTTAATTTAATATTTTTTATTTAATTTAATATTTTTTAAAATACTTTTATGTAATTTAATATTTTTTAAAATACTTTTATTTAATTTAATATTTTTAAAAAATAAATTTATTTAATTTAATATTTTAAAAAAATATTTAATTTAATTTTTTTAAATACTTTAATTAATTTAATATTTTTGAAAAAAAATTAATTTAATATTTTTGAAAAAAAAAATTATTTAATTTAATATTTTGAAAACTACTTTTATTTAATTTAGTATTTTTGAAAAAAAATTATTGAAAAAAAATTATTTAACTTAATTTTATAAAATATTTTATATATGTTCTTAAAGGGTATATTTGTCCATTACTATTTCATATCCTTCAACTCAATTAAAAGAGTTATATGGACTTTTTGTTAATTTGGAGGCTCATCTACCCCAAAAAAATAATTCTCCCTATAAAATTTCTTGTAAGGAAGAGAAGAGAGATAAAGTTGTCCCGTCGAGTATGGCAAAAATTTGTACATACAAAATTTCTCAAATAAGAAAATTGTCAACAAAATTGTAAATTTTATTTATTTGTAATTCAAGGGAAGAATCTCTAATTTATCATTTGATATTCTTACAAAGATAACATCGCTCTTTTAACTAATTTAATGTTTAATTTTAGATGGAAAGAGGTTTCATAAATGAACACTGGATGTTCGCAGATCTTTTCCGATAGCTAGCTCTACAACAATATTAATATGTTCTAGGGTTGAGAGACAATGGGGAAGGTCACAAGAAATCAATATTAAATGTGTTTCATTCAAATCAATCATGAATATTAATTCTGAATAATACATGCTGCAACCTGAATAACAGAATTAAACATAACACACAAACTTCTGCATATGAATTGGCCTCCAAGAAAAATAAAGTCTTCTTCTTCATGTGGTTCTCACTCAGTACTCTAGAATTGTGCCTGCAGACGAGTGATTACACTCTTGTCTACCTGGAATGCCTTGGCCAAAACATCATCAGCAATGGGCGGGGTTGATCCAAAAACAGCATTAGCAATAGTGATGACACCTGGGTTTTGGCTGCTCAAGGTGGAGAGCGAAACTGCATTTCCAGTGCAATGTTCTGTTGGAAGTGAGGAAGCCCCACTGGAAACACAAACACATCTCCCCGTACCAAGCACCTTTGAAATGAGCCGGTTGTCGGCCAGCCGTTGGAGGTTTCAACAACCCAACAAAGAGTTTTGCCTTTGTGGACTTTGTGAGTATTCTCAGTTGCGCAGGATGGAGGCTTCCGCCCATCCACGCTTGAGTCTGAGGGCAGCAACCAATGTGGTGTGTTTGTTGGTCCCTTATTGCTTGGAATGTGCGTTTTTGGATAACCGCCCATTGCTGGATGAATGTTATGTTTGGCAAGGCATAAATTCAAAGCAACCGCATAATGGTGACTAAGAGTTTTTGTAATCTGAACTCCATAGTCTCGTTATTCACTGGGCAAAGCGCCAAGAATGATCTAGAGATGCAAGGAGTTGTTTAACGATGAATCCAGGCAGCTGATTGTGAAACCTCGAAAGCAAAGCAAGTGACGTGAAGCCTTATAGATTTTCCTCCTTTTAGTTAGCCGAAGGGAAGGTGATTTCGAATTTATGCCTAGGTTTGGTTCCCAGGCAGATGAGAAGTCCCGACTTGAAAAAGAAATGGTTTTGGCCATGTACAAGCTTTAGGAGCCAAACAAGCAAGGCCATTAACTCGGTTGTCTTTGCGCTCATATGATTTAATATATTGTATAAGTTTCAAAGCAAAATTAATGCGATGAAACCGAACCAAAGACCCTTCAATGTTTATTAAATTCCCAGAAGTTTCTATATTCTTATGAAATCTAGCTATTATTGATCAGTGAATAAACGAACGAATATTCAGTAATGCAATATGTCCTCTCAAGATAGACACTTTCGACCATTATGTCACTTTCCTATAACGCAAATTAAAAGATTGAGTCACCAATATTTATGTTGGTGAATGTTGGGATAGAAAAGCCTCAGAGCTATCGAAGCAGAAAACTGGTAAATAGGCTAATGTCCAAAACCTGACTAGTTTAGGATCAGCAACGCAGAAATCTTGCAGAGGACTAGGCTCAAAGCGGAGCCAATCATCCACACAGGAGTTTAAATAGTTCAATTATGTAATATAGAACACGTCAAGCCTAAATCTCTCCAAAATCTAAAATATTCAATTATACATGATTAAATAATTAAAAGTTAGAAGCCCTGTGGGCAGTGACTATCTTCTGATCTTACTATTGTAATTGGTAATAAATTCACATTAGAAATTTATAATGGAATTTATCAATTAAGAGTTTAAATGTTCACCTTTTTTATTACAAGGAATAGGAAATAAATGTTAATTAAAGTGTTAATAACCAGAAAGAAGTTGTTTTGTGAAGCAGATATTGAACGAAGTTATTGACCTTGTGGTTCTTGTGAGAATTATTATTGATGATGTATGTAAAAATATTGAAGCTATTGCGCTAGATTTCATCACGGCACCCAGTGAGAACAACCTTATGTGAAATGACCTCGTGGGGAAAGACTTAGTCTTTGAATCCGTTGTCTTTGCTACTCAACAATAGAGATCTTTGCTCTAGACTAGAGGATTCTTCGAATTTTGATTTTTTTGAAGGGTAAGATGAGACATCTTCTTCATATGACTCTTTTGCAAAAGCCATACGTAATACTTTTTCCAGTATTAGGATATTGAAATTAGTATATGTAGTTGATTATGAATATTGACGTCTGTGAAGACATAGTGTGATTTTAAACAACAAAAACGCCATATAATAGCTGGTTTTTTGATAATTACCTTGTATTCTTGATTAAAGGTTATTTTTAAAATAAATAAATTTAACTTCACATCTATTTTAAGTGAACTAAGATATACATTGAGATTAATACTCATTTTAATTTTAAAATACATATTATTATAATTACAAAAATAGTCCAACTGCACATAAGAAAACTTAAATTATCTCAAGAGAGTGAATATGTTTAAGGTTTATGAAAATACCTCTTAAATTCCACAATATATTAAATGAGATTTACAATTTTTTATTTTTTTAGTCCAAAATTTTTTATGCTCTACGATGGCTAAATCTATATTTTTCTTGAATTATGTTGCTAATAATATAATAATTTAAAAAACCACCACCCTTTTTTCATAAATGAAATCAGTAATCATTAGGCAATTATGATTATTATATTATAATATATAATGTTATGTTAATTTGTTAATAACATGATCATGAATAATTATTTCTATTGTAATTATTTAGTAGCTGTATGACAGAGAAAAACTATTTCTATAAAATATTAAAGATATTATTCGGTGTCCTCATATGTAAGATCACCATTTCCATCTACGATATTCTGCATATTTACATATTTCAAGTTATGAGATTTTAATGATTACATCTTCTAAATTAACTATATTATAATAACTATTTTGAAATTTATATTGTATTAATATCGTCAGCTAATTGAATACACTTAAAAGGGGATTTTTGGAAGATATGTGATAGAAAAATAGTTCTAAAATTCTCTCTATTTCAGACTCAATTATCGGCATACTTTCGATTTGTATAGTATCTTTGGTCTTAACTAGTGAGAGTTATACATATTCAATGGATATGCCTTCATAATCTTAAGGTGTTCTATAAAATTTCGAAACGCGAGTGTGAAAGAAATATACCATTACACAACTTTTTGAAAATTTCCTTGCATTAAAATTATTAATACCCGTTAACCATACATACCGCAACACGAACGCACAATTATAGTTATTACTACACACCAGCCGATAATTATGTGATGTTTATTCATGTTATACATGCGAAATTTCAATTTAATAATGATGCTAGTGTTATTACATACGATTTCTCACCGCACAGATTATATATTTAATTTAAACAAATTTGTGTATATCCATGTTTTGAGACCTGACATACTTACTATGTTAATCTATACCTGAAAAACAGTTTTTGGATGGAACAACAAATTTAGGTCCGCCAAGCTTCGGAAGAGGGTAGAGATTGTAATGTTGAAAACTACATTTCTCCTATTTAAATCTGCGTTTAGCCTGACAGAAATATAATTGAAAGATTTGTCATGATCTTTTTCTAAAGACTTGACTTTCTGCCATCCTTAAGAGCAACGCACAAGTTCTAATGGTATTCCATTGATGATATCGTCAAACTGTTCCATTATAATTCTCATGTCCGTGATGTTTAAGAATCATCTGGGCCATTATCTTCCTTGCTCTCTTATAAATAGATTAGTAAGTGATTTGACACTTTATGCTGTCCACATCTCTAACTCTTTCAGGGTACTTACAGCTAGTACATCTTCTCTGATGTCAGGTGGAATTGAAATATAAGCACAAATAAATACACAAAAGTAGTGAAGTAAATGTTGCTGATGGCAAGCATGCTTTATAATATAATGATGTTTGCTGAGATTACTTGTAATTGTGGAGTTAGACCATTGGATTTGAGTGTCTAGTGCCTTTTTGCAAAGATTTAAGAGACTTGAGTGCCTCTGTAAAGCACTGAGTGTCTGCTTAGCTCAGGTAGGTTCATTCAAGTAATAAATAGTATATGCTCTGTGCGTTACACAGTAAATTACCAGACAAGTGAAATATTACGTAAATTGTACGAATGTTGATTGGTTCTCACTTTAGCGTTTTTGTGACAAGATCAGAAGGTGGCAGCTTTCGAAGTTAATGGCCTGTGCTTGAGCAAAGAATTGCACAAATCACAAACTTGTGGCCACTAGCGACAGGTCAATCCTTCTCCTTTTGTCATTGGGTCTCCAGATTCGTGCTTAACACTTAAATCTCGTGCCATTTTAACATTTGCGTCAAGACTCACCCTCGATGCGTCATTAGAGAGGAATTTACCATAGCAGATAACTACTTTGTAGGGATCTAACTGCTGAGAGCTAGAAAGCGTACCGATCTCTTTGGGTCATTCTTTCTCCATTTCGCTCGTCTGCTAATCCAATAATTAGAACTTTATCCACTCCCAGTGCGAGGCTTTTGGAAATAGGCTGAAGATAGTGTTTTATCTCTCATAATTATGTTAAAAGCCTTATTGATAAAGGATGGTTTGTCATATGCACATTCCAGCGTGCACCACCATTCCTTTCTGTACCAAGTGTAATACTCAGCAAGTTCTCCGCTAGGTTAAGTTGTCGTGCGTGCCAAGGGATGGCAGTGACGATTCTACCACTCTGGCGAACCTCAATTCGTGTGGCAATACCCTGTAACAAATGCACCAACTAAAGAAGGTGCACTCACCCAAGCTAAAGGACTACGAACTTTGTTTTCCTGTGAATTTAGTGGTTTACAGTGTTTTCCAATGGTGTGATTCTTACGTCTAATTATCCAGCTGAATGATCCGGTTGAGGCGATCGGGGAACAACAGCTCAGGAGGGTTACACCTCTCTTGTCGCGTGTGCAGGAGCCATCCCTAGTACATACCTCCATCCTTTTGATTACAACACGTGCAATCACGACCAATATGCTGCTTTTTGGGGATTCAAGCACCCATTCGGCTCATTGCTGCTCACCTATGATTTGAACTGGCCAATGGATTCTCCCAATGGTGACTGGAACCTATCTAATTCCATGATATGATTCTGTTCGAGCCCTACAGTATGTTTTGAATTGTCTCAATAACCGGGTGACCGGCGACCGTTCCATCATGAATGAAGATGTAAGTTTTACAATCATGCGCCTGACATTTTTGTTGTTAATGTTTAATGCTGCTGATATAATTCTCGTTTATATTGATATTGTAAGTAATAAGATAATTTGGCATTCTAATCTCTCACTAATGACTTAAGAGATGTCTCGTGACTACATTATCTTTTGTGAAATCTCGCGACATAATAAAATTAGTTGTCATGATAATTGTTTCGTTTCATCAAATCATAGTTATTGTTCTCATTTTTGATCCCAGTCCTCGTTGATTCTACGGCGCGATCTTCTTGTTATCCACTCGCGTTACTCATCATTGGTATTAGAGGGAGACAGGATGAATATTCTCACTACTTGCCCTGGAAGAGTTGCGCAAAAACCATGACTAATTAAGTCAATATGATTGTGATATTCGATATCTAATATGCGATGTGACTCATAATCATTACCTATAAGATACTCGTAATTTCCTCACTATGGCCTTTCGTCAATACGGTTGTGAACATTTGTAAATCTCTATGGTGACAATTAATACCTAATATGTCACACTCGGTTCTAGTAGAAATAATATTTACTAATTGGAACTGGAATAATATTGACCTGCTATATTATCTTTTAATGATTATAGGAAATAAGAAGATATTAAGTCTGGTTGATTGAAGTAGACTCCCTCTGATCTATATACGTTTTATTGAATGTGTGTTTCCCTCCCTTCAAGTTTCTACTCTCCTTATACTCGCAGCGTGAACGAGACCAGTTAGGTCTTACTGAATCTTGAGTTATTCGTGGGATTCGCAGACTTCGTTTATCGGCCCCTAAAACTAGGATTCTCCTTAAATAACTTCTATACTCCTCTAAGTCGTGATTATCAGAATTCTGATGCAAAAATTGTAGATTTCCTCGTCCTTATGTAAGATCAAAGAACATTCGTCGGATGTGGAGTGAAAGTGACGTTTTCATCTCTATATTATGAGCGAACTTCTCTAAAATTCATTAACAGATGAAGGTAGTTTCCTAATGGCTGATTAACCGCCTCCTTCAAATGGTCTTGTGTATAATATGCTTCTCTGAATAGTGGAATTGTTAATCCTCTGTAAGAAATGCATTCCAGAGACCGTAATGTTGGGGCACCTTTTATGGATTCTTTGAATGTCGATGTAAAGTGCACCACCTGGTCCCGTCAAATATATCTACATATGGGTAAATAAATGTACGCACAAATTAATGGTGTTTCCTCTACGTCATTCCATTTAATAGGAACTGTAGTCTTATACAATTGAGAATATATTCAATAAGATTTACGTCAACACCGAACCTAGGATTTTGTGCTTATTGAATATCTTATGTGTTCAATCAACCGAATAGGTATGATAATCTCACATTCTTTATGCCTCACTTGATTCGAAGGAGTGATACAAGGGTTAAGTCAGACAGTATCTTCATTCATCTGTTGAAGTAATTACATCCAGCAACGCTATTATGCTCTTATGTGACTTTAAAATGAGAGCGTTAACAGCAATAGTTGTCATTCATATCATCTATTAATCTTGTGAATAATGGATGAAATAACTCCTTCTACACCTCTGTCTCTGATGCCACATATTTACAAGGGTCTGTATGATTGATTGTTGGCCACTTGATACAAAGAGCTTTCTCAACATTTTGGAGGTTTTCTCTAATTGAGATGTTTATATTGCTACTTACTATTAGCTTCCTTGAAACGTAATTGATTTAATTCTACTCAAGCGTTTAAAATCTCCCGTTATAATGCTTTACCTCAAAAGGCATTGACCACTCGCTCTGCTCGAATAATCCCAACTTGAATGGTAACACTCTCACAATGAGATGTGAGTCCCTAATACCACCAGATGAAGTAGTGTAAGTTTACAAGCTCAATGATGACGTTATCTAACTTACTACAGCTTTCTTGACTTATTGTGTGTGTTTTTCAGTCACTGACATATTTTCAAAATTGTTCTCATGCAGTTTGTTGGATTAAACTCTCAATTTCTCCACTGTCATTAATTGTGAGTTTCTTTTATATGAGAGTGTCGAAGAAACTTTTTCCTTATATATGAGTAACTCTGAGTGCAACGTGCACACGTTCTCATATGCCAATTTTGCATTCGTCATAAGGGTTTTGTGAATTTGCGAGGAGATACTTTCGATTCACACTCACTTTTTAGATGTGTCTCGAAGGGATGGCCAATTATTCTTTTGATTTGTAATCAACTTTAGCGATTCGAACATCATTTTTTTTATCTATCATATCACACTTTTTTATGGTAATACGAGATGTTGTTGTCTTCGTTATATTATATTCTGTTTGCATATAAGCCGTGTGCTTGGTTTCATGGATTATGGCAAGACACTGACATTCTTTCATTGTGACCTTTAAAAGTGACTTGAGCTTTTTATTTCTTGTATTAGCAATAATCAATCCTATGAATCAGATGTAGTTATTCAAAGTAGAGACCTATTGGGTGTCTGTTGCAGTGTCCTTCATAAGATACTCATTTCCATCATTTTGAGTTATTGCCTTAATAATAACCATCTCCTAATCGGAAGAAGTAAGCAACTTTCTAATGGTCATCGTTGTAATTATATTAGTTTTAGGCCATTCATACTCTATCTAAAATCAGACTTTAAGGGCCATTTTGATGGGAAGTTCAATTCTTGTATCGGTTGAGAGGTGTGTTAAAGATTACAAGGTTGGAGTGTCTATTTTTATCTCTAGAGAAGGACTAATTTAGTGATATCAGATAGTATATATTTCACTTAAGTATGGAAGTAAAGCTTTTATATTATAGTTATTTGACTTTCAGCTTCAATTTTTGATGTATAAGGTGTGATGATTGAAAATAGTACATCTTGTGGATAAGTTTATAGGTCGAGCTACTTACTTATTTATTTTGACTTATGCTAATTGGCGGATTGAACTATCAGCCTTCATATCTAATCCTAATATTTGTTAGGTAATACTTTTATTATAATTTGCTGATATATCGATTTGTATTTATCTTCGATCAAAAGAATTGTCTAATTAGTACGATTCTGTTCTCTTCTATTGGAAGATTTAGATTGCTTCATTCTAATAATTAAGCCATTTGGGGTGTTGTAACATTGGTGCAAATAACATTATTCCTCTGATGGATATATACTTTCTATAAGAATAATAAGAACATAAATAAAAAATATAAATTCTTAGTAAGACAACCTATAATCTTTATAACCGATATGTTTGAGTGAAATGTGCAATTAATTTCTCTATACATTGAAATTAATTGATGTTCCATTAG
>JBAPGN010002935.1:0-41643 GCA_037355405.1 Vitis amurensis
ATTTCAACATGGGGTATTGTTTATCCTTGTGACTTGTTAATTGTGAGTACAAAACTTATATGAACTAGGAATTGCATTCTTGTCAGCTCAAGTGGAAGTTTTATGTCTTTTGAAGCCTTTATAGAAATTCTTAGTAAGAAAGTATACTTCTAACAAATTGATTGGGTAAAATTTCACAATCAAGTAGATCATTGTAATGATCACGACACGACAATCTGGTACCATTACATAATCCAATCTTTGGCTCACTGTTGCCTAGCAACATAAGAGGTCTCCCTTTTTTTAATGTCAATTTATGTGGTGGTAACCTTCCAACTAACATTGAAATAAGAATTATTGTGGAGGAAAAAAGGGTATTCATTGGGAGATGCTTTATCATAGTCAAACATAAAGTCATTGAGTCAAAGATTATAAGGTAAAAGTCATTCAAGAAAAGATTATAAGGATGATTTTCTTAATCTAAAGAGTAAGGATAACTTGCATTTTGCCTTCTATTTACCCCCATTGTCAAAATCAACCAAAGGCTTCAAAAATTTCACTTTTAAAAGTAATCCACTTTTTTCTTTAGCTAATCTCATAGTTGTGACTAAAATATCTTACTTTTAATCCTATTGGGTAATAATAAAAAATTATTTATTAATCCAAAGAAAAACAATCCTCCATATCTTTTTCAGATTACATCTTATTTTTATTTTTGATAAAATTGAAGTTGAAGTCAAAATTATATTTTTAAAAAAATAATAATTTAACTTTGAAAACGAATCCAAACAGGACTGATATTTTTTTTAACATTTGATGGGTCCACCTATGTTGATTTTTAAATCATATAATGAATTGATGATTTTAATCTAATAATAGTGAGATTGAATTTATAATAAGCTAGTACAACATTAGAAACGTAGATAACACAACAAGCAACAAACATGTCTCTATTCCTAATACTAAAAATCTCTTTTTGCAGGGAGGGGGCTTGGGTTCATTTTCTTAATGGGCAACACATTCTCCATCATGAGGTCAAATCACACTCTCTCCCACCTCCCCACCCCTTCTTTTTTCCTTTTTCCTTTTTCCCTTGATTCACTCTCTCTCTCTCTCTATCTCTCATTCCTGAGTTCTATGATTCCCTCTGTCAATTCTTTATCTTGCTCCTAGTTATATATATGTATGTACGTATATACGTATATTTAACCTTTAACCAAACCCAATAACGCTTAAGCCATTTCTTCTACTTCCCAATTACAGTCGCAAACAACCTTTTACTGTAGAGGAAAGGAACATCTTTGTTTAAAATTTTATGTATAGAGATTCAGCTCCATCACCTAGTGCAGCCTTAAGGTTTTAACATCCAGTCATTTTGCAGATCAATCCATCTCTGCCACTATGGCTTAATATTTCTTTTATGTCAAAGGTTGGCCAAGTATGAACTCACCCTCACATTTATAAATTAATTTTTTGTTTCAATTAAGTACTGGTGAGTAATATACCATTGGACTATGTAACCTCTATGGAATGATGTAGAGTTTGAGTGGAGGTATTGTTGTAATTGATTACTCTTGCAATAAAAAAAGTGGGGGGTCTCCTCTTTTTGATAGAGAACAAGGGGGTTGAGGCATGGGAAAAGCTAGGACCATGGGTTCAGTGGTCATAATTCTCTCCATACGAGAGAGGATAAAGAGGGCAGAGAGACATGAAGCCTCTGAAAAATGACACGAAATACATTGGATTTTAGTACTCTATTCTTTCTTTCAACACCAACACCCAACATCAATCATCATACCCTCCTCCTTGCTCTTCCCTCTGACTCTCCACCACCACCATCAGTACTCCCTTATCATCCACCACCACACCACCACCACCATCATCATCTCCACATAGAAGAAGAAGAAGATCATCAAGAACCACAAACCCCATCAGCCACACACCACAACAAGAAGAGGAAGGAGGGTGTTCCATCACCCACACCACTACAAGGAGGGTGTACTTATGAGAAAATTAACCTTGGTCTTTTTTTGAGTATCGAAGAGTCTTGTGCTTCTTCTTCTTCCTCTCCATCATCAGAGGCTCCATCAACTGTTTCTTTTCTCCAGGGGAATCAAGCATCTCAGTCCGATTATTTGCTAGATCCAAGAAAATTACAGCATGCTTAAGAAGCTTTTCGGCTATGTGGGTTTTTTCATTTTTCACTTATTAAATGTAATGGTTTGCTTTGGTATGTCTTTTTTGACTTGAATTTTGGTGTCCTTGGTCTTAAACTGACTGCAGAAAAAGAAGAAACCTGATAATGGCATGTGGGTATTGTGTTTTTTTAGTTCAGAACACCAACAATCATTATTCATTCACTTTGCAAATAATGAAAGCCGGATAGGGTTTTGATATTCTCATGGCTAGCTTTAAACATTTCAGTCTGTCATGCTACTTCATCATCAATTTCCCTAGCTGTGATTTATTCTTATCTGTAAAAATATGTTCACAAAAATGATGATGATGATGATGATACTGATATGAATAAAGAAACTTAAAAAAGAGATACATGTGAACACCTAAGCATGCAATGAGAGTGCCCGTGGTTTCTATACATTTATATGGCCATATGATGATCTATGAATCTTCGCTGCATTAGTTTTAGACATTTTTGTTGTTCATTATCTATCCGGATGTCATGTGGATGAGAATTTAATGTTTAGAGTTACAGAAATTTACATGTAAGTTATTTTAGGTGTGTGAGTAGATATGGAGAAAAGATATAGGTATATATGCATATATATTGGAAAAGACATGTAGCTGACAAGCTGACAATATGAATAATCCTGAATTCTGCCTCATTTATTTGAAGTATCCTGAATTTGTTAAAAGGCATAAATTTGAAGTGCTAGACAATAATTCTAAGTGGTTTTGCTTTTCATTTAGCATCTTCTTTTTCCACTGTCAATTCCATATATATTTCTTTGTTTCAACCTTGCTTCCTTTTTCTTCATGCATTATCACTGGAAGCATTACCTGTTAAAAGATTTCTCTAGGTGGAGATTGGCTTATGATTGTACTCTTTATCATATAGTTTGCAGAATTGGTTTTGAGCTGGATGTGCCTTTTTGGCAAGAGGCATTGCCTTTTTAATTTTTTTTTTTTAAAAGTTGCATCTTTTATGAGAAAATATCTTTGAGCAACCTCTCTCACAGTTCCTTATGATAAATACCCGTCTTCCCATATGTAGGAACTTCAAGTTTGCATGTAGTTTTGTTTTTTGGAGTCCTATATGTTATCTTGGTGGGTGGGTATTTTCATAACTTGGTCCATTCCATAAAATTATATTGTCACAACAAAAGAAACCTTGCCTTGGAAGTAGACTGCATACTTGTATCATAGTGTTTTTGGATAATTTCAAGTGAAGTTTGATCTTGAAATAATAAAATATGTTCCAAGTGTTTGATGATAATTTTGACTTTTTTGTGATGTTTCACATCGGATAGGAGAGAAAGTTCATGACGCTATATATGTAGAGACTCCTCTTAATCAAGTAGACGTGTTTTAAAACCGTGAGGGCTCCCTTGGGCCCAAAATGGATAATATCTACATGTTCTCCTGTTTCTTCCCTCTTGTTACTCAAGTTTCAAAATTCTGAGGTTAGCTATATAGAAAGAAATTGCAATTGGTCATATTCCAAGCCTATATATATATACACACGTTATAAAGGTGGAACAAAAGAATGTGGGTTAAGGCCGAATGATGAGAGTACTGAAATTGGATAAGGTGTGTGTTATAATTATTTTGTCCACCTTTTAAATTGCACATGATGTAGTTGTGGAGTACATGCTTATGAAATAGTTTAGTCCTCACTCCAATTACCCCATGCTTTGGCGGATGGGCTTGCAATATGAGAGGCTAGGTCCAGCCCATTCACACCTACGTCTAACTTTTTTGTTATCTATAGACAACGTATGGAATCACTACCCGTTTGACAACTATTTCCTAAAACAGTTTTTGTTCTTCAAAATAAAAAAATTTAAAAAATGTTTTCACAATCAACAAATAGAAAACGGTTTTTTTTTTTCTTAAATGCAAAATACATGGTGTTTTCAAAAAAAACATCTTTTAATTATTTTTATTTATTTTCTAAAAAGGTTGTTTTAAAAAAATAATTATATAAATATATAAAATAATTAAAAATAGGATATTGGAAATAAAATTTATTTTAAAAATATATTTGAAAGCATAGAAAACAGGTGAAGAAAATTGTAGGCTTGTTTGGTAATTGGTTTTTTAAAATAGTTTTGAAAAATAATTTTTAAGAATTGTTTTTAAAAATGGTTCTTGAATGTTTTATAACATAAAGGTTTGTTTGAAAATTGAAATGTTTTTAACTTGTTTTTAATATTTTTAAATATTTTTAAAAATATTTTTTATATTTAGAGCTCTATTTTTAATCATTATACATGTTTATATAATTATTGTTTAAAATATCTTTTAAAAAACAAGTGAAAACATTGAAAAACAACAAATAAATGTTATTTAAAAACACAATATTTTCTATTTTAGAGAATAAAAAATAGAAAATAGAAAATAGTCTTTTAGTTTTTATGTTATGAAAAATAGAAAACTGTTTCTTGAAAATAGTTGTCAAATAGGTCTTTAAATTCTCAAACACTCTTCTTTTATAAAACATAAAAGAATGGTTTTCCAAAAATTGTTTTAAAAAAATGTTTTTTCAAAATTATTTTGGAAAAGACTTTCCAATTAGAGCCAAAGTCGTTGCTTAAGTGGAAATTTAGCTATGATCTAAATAGAAAATTGATGTAAAAGTTGTTTTATTGCTCTGGTACAAGTTTTCCAGTTATCTTCAATATAATTTCCAATTATTTCAATTAATAAAAAAATAAAAGCATAAAAATGAAGTTGCCAAAGGGACTTCAAGGAATCTACAAAAGTATGTGTCAACTGCTCTTTCTGATGCTGACTGAAGCCATCAACCCAAATGAAAATGCCAAAAAAATTGATTGAGTTTTCTAGTAAATCTGATGATCACAGAAAGCAAAGTCCTTCCATGAACTAGCCAGTATCAACATGGAAACTGGAATCCTCATCCCTTTCAAGATCATATACAAGAATCCTCTAGGAACCAAGTGAAGTGATATTTGTTACTTCCATGGCCCATGGCAGTCTAAAGCATTTCAGCAGAAACCCAAACATAAGAACTGCGAAAGCAACTAAAACAGTTGAAATATGGAAATGACACTCCTATTACCATGTCTGATTTTCTAGATTTACTAAAACAATTATAAGGGTGTGTTTGGTACTTGGGAATATAAGAATGAATATTTTGTTTCTATTTATATTCCCTCTTGAATAAGAATAAATTTAATAATTTTTAATTCTTGTATTTAAATATATATATATAGAAATATAAGATCGGAATGATAATTTGTTTTCATTTCAATGTTAATTAAAAATGAGAATAAAAAAAAAATGTCAATAACATCTGCACATAGGGTTTAATATATATATCTTCATTTTTGTTTTAAAAAGTATCTCACTATACTTAGTTTAAAATACTTTTTGAGAGTTTTTTTTTTTCGTTAAATAATAAAAACTTGCTTGGGTGTATGATTTAAAAATAAAATTATTTTTAAAAATTTATCTCACTATTTGATTGGTGTTCTTTTTAAAAATAAAGTAAAATAGATAATTATTTATATCACTATTTGATTGTTGTTCTTTTTAAAAATAAAATAAAATGGATAACAATTCTTTATTTTTTTTATTAGAGAAAATGAATTTCAAATCATGTAAGATTTTGTATTGGATTTACTAATAAGTTTAATAATTTTAAAAAAATTTAAAACTCAAAAATATATATATAATGACTATAAAAAATAATAGACATAATTAATGCTTTAAATTCTTTAATAAATCTTGTAATTTTAAGAATAACTGAAATTCAAAAAATTGATTAATTAATAATAGATTAAATAAAATAATTCAAAATGTCATCTTTGTAATTGAATAATAAATATATGAATATAATGAAAATTTTGACTTATTTATACCTTAAAAATTTAAATTTTATTTGTTTTTATATTCATTTAAATTAGAATAGTATTAGTAATTATTAATTTTGGATAATTATTTTTTACTATTAACAAAATAAATTAATTATGTTTTTATAAGATGTAGATATCCATATTTTATAACACTTATAAAATCATATAAATAGCATTACAAATTATTAATTTTGAATTATTTTTATTTATTTTTAACAAAATAAATCATTTAATGTTAATATCTATATTTTTATAATATTTATAAAAATATAAAATTTATGATTTTATTATATTATTAATATTTATATTTTATTAAAAACTATTTATTTGTAATTAACAAAATATTTTTATTTTTTAATAAGACATGGATTAAATTTAGTATAAATTATATAAATTAAATTTAAAATTAATATTTTTTATAAAATCAAAATAAAAAATTATTTTTAGAAACAAGTTATCTAAAAAAGTCTTTAATTTTTTTTTAAGTATTTTTTTAAAATAAGTTGTACTAAGAAATCAAAATGCATCCTGATTGGGATGAATTGAAATCCCACTTATAAGTAGAATTTAATTTTTATTGAAATCACTTTTGATTCCATTCCCATTTTAATTTAGGTTATCTAAATATGAGAACGAAGAAAAAAATGAATGAGATATATTCTCACTCCTTATTCCTACGTACCAAACACATCCTTAAGTTATCCAAATATATGAATGAAGGAAAAAAAAAAATGAGATGCCTATTCCCACCCTTAATGTTTTTTATTATTATTATTATTATTTATTTATTTCAATGGTGAATGAAGATATAATGGTTTTGCTTTAGATATACTTCCTATCAGACAATTACGATCTCTTTAGGATTACTTTCATGTTAAAGTTCTCTTAATCCCCCTAGTTCTAGGGTGTGAAATGGTTATATTTTATAGAGTGTGAAGTTTAAATATTTAATTTGACATTGATTGGCTTGGCTATGCGTTGCTTCTACTAGCCTAATCTCTTAAGAGTTGCTAGATAGTCCCAATTCAATATGTGTACTCGGTCATTGTCTTGATGAAAATCAAAATCTGAACCTTAAAATTGGATGCATCAATCAATAACTAATATATTGTTATATTTGTCTAGTTTTTTTATATGAAAGTTCTTGAATGTGTTAATTGGTAGCCAAGAGCAAATCTGAATGACCTTTATTCATCTACCGATAATTATTCTAGGATTCACAAAGTCAAGATTTTCTCTAGTCTAAGATAATGAAAATTTTTAGGTTTCACATAGGTATTTAACAATAAAGTGTAAAATTAGAACATGACAAATTAGTATATCATATTATACAATAAATTATTGGTAGCTATTTTTTTATTACAAAACTTCAAGATAGTAATTGATTTATTTGATTTTTTAAATGTTATTGTTGTTGGTTTGTATCTTTTATTAATTCCTAAGGGACATTTACGCCTGTAAGTGACTTAAGCCTACTAAGGCTTGGATTACTTAGTTTAGCCTAAAATAGGTCCTAATTGATTAATTAACCACATAAGGTCATCTAATTAATCAATTGACATAATCTAAAGACCTTGTTTACTATCTCCTATGCAACCTTGCATAATTACCAAAATACTCTTATGTGTAAGAGTGAACCTATAGTTAATCTAACCTTCATAACTTATGTTAACATGGTATATGAGCTTAAACGCAGACCATTAGGACTTATAGGAGTACTGACTCCCTCATAATCCAATTTTGAAGTTGATTCAATATCCCACTATAGAAAATCAACTACACTCCAATACCTTATGTAAATAACAATAGGACAAAACTCATGTTCATGACCTATTATCCACTACATATAAAGTCCTTATGAATTGGTATTTGTAATCTAATAAAATAGTGTTATCATCTATCAAGATTACTCTTCTAATCCTTAAGTTAGAAATTCCACTTATTATGTAATGAATTTGACATACTTTAACTTCAAGGAGCATATGTCAAATTTTCATTAAAGGAAATATTATGGCCAGAGTCTTCTAGGTCATATGTCATTTGGACCACCCAAGGGGACACCATCTCAATCCATGAGATTTCATGTTATCTCTATTGAGAATACCTATTGTCATAACCTCCATTAATAGTGACCCAATCCATAGGGATATGTGATCACCTTAGGGTCTCACCCATAGGTCAAAATCTTTTGTTGACTTTGGAACGGATTCAATATCCTCTCAAGGTTGAGAGCACATGCAGTATAGTAGCTTGGTGAATCATGACATAATTGTAGGTCTTGTCCAGTGGGCATAACATACACTAGTGCACTCATCATGGGAAATCCATCTCGACGGTCAAGACAAGTCATCTATTCAATTAGAAGGTAGTGCACTATAGTTTCTACTGGATTGCTCAAATCCATTAATTGATTGTAGATAACTTATCTACTTCAAGGAACCTATGACTTGTATCCTTTATACAACTCCTAATGCACCTAAATCATATATAATGTAAAATATATGAGCATGTATGTTCAAATATTCAATTAATGCAACTGGGATAAAGGGAAACCAATAAACATTAATAAATAAAATTTATAAATTTATATAAAACTGTTATATCATGTCATGCTTTTTAGGGCTCAATCCCAATAGCTTGTTATTGGCAATGTGATTAGGTCTACTTTAAATTATCAACCCTAACAAATTTGTAAATATTTTATAAGGCAACATGGAATGAGATTATCTTATGGTCAAGCTTGGCAATTAAAAGGAAAAGGCAAAAGAAAGAATTTATGGACTTCCTAAGAATTACTACAACTTGTTATCTTGGATATGTTAATGACTATTACAAACAAATCCATGAACAATTGTGGAAGTCACCTATTCATATAATGATCATTTTGAGAAATTATTTATAGCATATAGGGTTTCCATCCAAGGTTTTGACCAATTATAGCAATTCACTCATTACACGAGTGGTCCATATGGTGGTGCATTGTTTTTGCCCTTATTTTATGATGCTAATGATTGCATGTTCCCTTTGGCATTTGGTGTATCGAGCTTAGAAAATTATGAAAATTAGCTATGGTTCTTAGAAAATTTGAAAAAGGTTGTTGGATTTCAAAGGAGTTCTAATGTTTTTTATGGAAACCCTGTCCTTCAAAGTGTCCTTGAGGTATTTAGATTTGAAAATTATGCCTATTACTATCACCATTTGAAGGAAAACTTCAAAAGCTTCCTCACAAAGTATAATACCAAAGATAGCAAAGGCAAACATCATGTACTTGAATGGCTTGATAGTAGCCTATGTGAGTTGGATGATTATAATGTTGTCATGTTTGAACTAAGGAAATTCAACATTTTAATCTGATTGGGTTGAAGAAAACAAACTTGAGCATTGTGTAATGTCCAAGTCCCCCCATTCCCAGAAGAAGAAGAAGAAGAAGAAATGATAAAATAACAAAAAAAATCCCAGTCATTTAATGCTCAGGTGAAAATTCAATGTCATCACTCTATTTTTAACTTTCTTATAGAGCATATCATAAAGTTGGGCAACATGCTAGTTAAGCATAAATCATAATCAATGAGTTGGAAGTGATCCATTGGCCTAAAGATTAAAGAGAAAGTATAGATGAATATTGTCAAGGATGAGACATTGTTTATTAGTCCCTTTGTAAATGGTCTATTTGGAGTTTTTATTAGAAAGACATTTAAATGTTAACATAATCAAGAACACTTATATTTGTAAGGCTTGACATATGAAAGGAATTTCGTGTGAGCATGCTTGTGTAGTTATACTTTTGATAGGCCAAAATGTTGGGATTGAGCCTTAGAAACCATGACATGATGAATTATATTGAGATTCATTTATACATTTATTTATCTATATTTTTGGTTTTTTATCATCTCATATGCATGAATTGGTTATTTCAGCATATGTGCCTAGGTCACTTGCATTGTACATGATTTGGGTGCATTAGGAGTTGCACAAAAGATCCAAGTTATGGTTCCTTGCAGAGTGATGAGCAGTCTATAGTTGTTTCATGGATTTGGGTAATCCATCTAAGACTATAGTGCACTACCTCCTAATTGGAAGGATGACTTTTATTGGTCATTAGGATGATTTTCCCATGGTGATCAGTGCACTAGTGTATGTGATGTACAATAGATAGGATCTATGGTAAATCATAACGTAAAATTATCGATTGTCAAGATTTACTAAGTTATTATACCACATGAACTCTCAACCTTAAAAGGATATTGAGTTAGTGCCAAAGTTAATAAGAGACTTTGACTTATGGGTAAGATCCCTAAGGTGGTTACATATCCCTATAGATGATCCACTATTGATGGAGGTTGGTGGCACAAAAGGCTTTTTTAATAGGCTCAAGTCACTTAAGCCTAGTTAGAGATCCCTATAAATACCCCTTTAAAGGTTAGGGTTTCCATCACTTTTTAAAGTGTTGTCTTCCATCTTCAAAAAGAAGAGAGTCATAGCCTTCTCAATTTTCAAAGACCCACCCTTTGAAGTGCCAAGATTAGAGTTAGAGCAATTAGGTAGATGATCTTACATGCACAAGACTTCTAGATACTTCAAGCATCTTCTTCATTGTGCAAAATTGATTTGGGAACATCCAAATCACAAGTAAAGTTTTCTAAAACACTATTAGTCTAGATCTTAATATTAAAAATTATATTTTTTTTGTTTCCATTGCTAAGATCTAAAGCTCTAAGAAATTATTCATAAACCTAACCTGAACTTAGATAGGAAATGAAGTGATCCGGGATTCCCTACACAAAATGTATCAAATTTTATATAAGATTGGTACAAGTTCCCGAAACAAGAATTAATATACTGGAGCTCTTTTTTAGATATTGAGACTCATGACATGCCAAAAGTTGATGAAGATGGTGTTGTTTGCGACATGACTAGGCATGTGTACCATTCTCTTAAGCCTCCACATACTGCACATCCTCCTGGGCAACCAAGAAATAACGAATTCAATCCCAATTCATAGACAAAAAGAGAGTATATTGTTCTCGATGTCATGAAGCTAGTCACAATCGAAAAATATGCAAGAATTCTATATCCTAATTAATGTGTTATTTTATTTTATTTTTACTTAATTGTTACTTCGTAATAAACTTCATTGATACTTTTCAATTTTTTCAAATAATTGTTATTTGATAATAAAGTCATTGATATTTTGCAATTTGGTTAAATTTTATTTTGTAATAAACTTGAATACAACAGACAAAATGCTTTATTTTATCAAATTTATTATTTTGTAATGGATTTGTTATGGTCATTTATGCAATTATTTTATTGGATGTTATATAGGCTCATGTGTTTTGGAATAGGCATGAGCCTTCTCTTAGAAAGGTGAATACAAATACAAGCTTATATGTTTTGAAATTTCTTATTTTGTTGAAGTATGTTCGAGGCATAATTTTTAGAACAAATGATGAGCATTTCAAGGTTAGCTTCTATTAGGATAAAGTCCTTAAAATCATTATATGATATAATAAATACGTGGTTTTTTATTATTTATTTAATAAAGTTCTAATTTACTTTTATCTATCCTATTTCCATGCATTATAACTTATAAGCACTCTTGTCTACATTTTTGCATTGTATATGACTTGGGTGCGTTAGGAGTTGTACAAAAGATCCAAATTAAGGGTTCCTTACAAATAGATGATTTATTCACAACAAATTCATAGGTCTAGGCAATACATTAGAGATTGCGGTACTCCACCTCCTAATTTGAGGGATAATTGGTTTTAGCTATTGGAATGAATTTCCCATTGTGAGTATACCACTATGTATGGTTACACATTGAATAATACTTATAGTGAATTATGACTTAAGACTATCAAGTAGTCATGATTTTACCAAGCTATTTCATTGTCTTGTCTCTCAACCTTGAGAGAATATTGAGCTTGTTGATGGAAACTAATCATATTGGTGAGATCGTAAATTGATATATTCTCTATGGATTGGGTCACTGTTGATGGAAGTTAGGAGTAATAAGTATTTTCAATAAAGACACCATGATATTTCATAAAATTGAGATAGAGTGTCCCCTTGATTGATCCTAAGAAAGTGTGTTTATGTAAATTATAGTCATAGTAGTTCCATAAATATGAAACTTTACATTAGCTTTTAAAGAGTTAAAATATGCAAATTGAAAACACAATATTAGGATTTGTAATTCAATGATAATAGAGATAGTTTTAAAAGGATGATAGCTTTCAAAATAGTTGTCTATCACATTGGTCCAAAATTTGTAAAAACATCAGCAGTGGGAGAAAATGATAACAAGATTGAAATATTTGCCTGGAAAATGGGTGGAAATGCCAGCAAATTGTGTAAAGAAGGGCCTACCGTGGTGTCTCCATCCATCCCAACCTGTTCAGTTACAGGTTGCAGTTCTCCTAATTATAGTAAGTGGACAAAACTTTAGTTTAAATGGTGGGCACAGACAGCTTCACGAGGGTCTTCACGATTGTTTACATGTGAAGAGAATGAACCCCATTCCTTCTCTCGTTTACTAATTCTAAAAAATGGAATATATATATATATATATATTGAGTGGAAATAGCAAGAGAAAGAAGTAGTGTATATGGTGCAGGAATCAGGTGAAGCCTGGCCATGTGCATGTGAGTGAGAAGTGAGAACACCAACATTTTGGTTAGCAATTATCAGTGTCGGTTTGCAAATTCATCGACACTCGGAAACATCGGGTGTGATCAATCAAAAGTTGGTAGCCAGATAAGGGTTTTTAAAACTTTATTCCACTTCCAAATCATCATATATAACTGCTGCATATATAGATGAAATAATTGGGAATGTATACACGAAGTAACGAGAATCTAGCAAAGACTTTTTCTCAGTAGTGGGCACGCACATGCATGCATGATCCATGCCTCTTGAAACCTTATGGGAAGATGATTATCCCACATATCTATATATATGGTGTTGGATGTGGGGGCTACTCGCCTATAACCTTTTCCCCATTCATGCATGTATCAATCTCCATCTTTTTATTTTTAACAAGTTCAATTAATTAATTAACAATGAATATATTTCACTCATATATCCTTGATCCACGATTGTTGCTGTTCAACTATCATCGATTTTTTTCTAAATGTGTATCGGAATTTGGATTCATATTCAATAAATAGAAAGATAGAATTTAGATTTATATCCAATAAACAAACAGAGAAAATATAAATTAGAAAGAGGAAATCGAATCCCAAACCTTCTGTCAAATCAAGTATTGATACTATATTGAACTACTAATTTTTTAAAAAAAAATTTAAGTTTTCATGATTTGGACTCAATATGCATATCATGCTCTTTAATAATTACCTTCTTCAACATTAATATTATCCTTACTTGTAATTGCCCTAGAGCACTAATGACATTCAATCTGAAATCACCCAAGTTCATTTTTCAATCAAAAACTGATTGACTGATCACTAATATTCTTTGCCACTATAAATGGCATTGCATGTGCATGGCTCTTCACCTCTAATGTGAAGAACTCAGCATAGAGATGAGAGGGTGGTGTTAGGACCCAAGCAGCTAGGTAAGATTTTTAATCATAAAGTGCTTGATCAAAGTCCATATAGTAGGATATAGACTCAATGGACCCACCACTCACTCAGAAGGTCAAAACCCTTAAATCCCACTTTCAATGGTAGCTCCTTGAGCTAAGTTCCGCAAATGATGGCTATGATGGCTACACCACTTGTATTGTCATAATCAATCATCACACGCTCTCTCCCTCATTGTAATGTTCTTAATTGTTCCAAACACCTTATTCTTGTTAATACAGTATGATATTTTATTGATATTTGAAAAATTAAACAACTAGAAAGAGGAGTGCCAAAAGAAATATGTACATTATATATATAAAATAATATTATGTTTTTTTTTCACTTAATTCTAAATAAAATTTAAAATTAAATAGTGTTAAATATTAAATTATTTCTTTTTATAATATTTTCTTTTTATTAAGCATTATAAAGTAAAAAAAATTAATTATGATTTTTTTCATTTAAAAAAAGTCAAATATTTTCATTTTTTTATTCAATAAAAAATTTATAATAAATTATAAAAAAATAAAAAAAAACAAACAACTTAAAAGACTAAAAGGAATTTATTTTTAAAAAAATACTAAAAAAATAAATATCCTTTGCTTTATTAACTTTTTCTTTGAAATTATTTTCTGATCTAAAGAAAAAAAAAAAAAAAGGAGAGACATGATAGTAATTACAGAACTCTTAGTTGGACTATCACTAGAGAAAATATTTTTAAGAAACAAAAGAGATTTTTCATTTCTAAAACATTTTATTATTAATTCTTATTTCCATTACAAAAAAAAAAACTTAAAAATTAATTTCCACAATTTTATTTTTTTTTGGTGTCATATCTTCTAATTTTATGATAATAATTCTAATATAAATGGCACCTAAAAAGCTAACACAACCTTTCTCGGGCATCTTTTCTTTTGATATGACAAATTCTTTCTAGATAAAAAATTAAAAAAAGAAAAAATTCTCCATAGAAAAATAAAAAAAAAAAAGTTTAAAAACATTAGGGTAACACCAAAATGATCACAAAAGTATACACATATTTTAACTTATAGTGTTCAAACATTAGTTAGCACCATAGGTTCTTAATCATGGAAGATTATAGTATGTTAAATTTGCCCACTAAACTTGTGTGTTCAGGATTAAGCCACGTGTATATTCCCCACTAGTTCATTAATCTTCGGTCAAACCATTAAACCATTTTATTAAAATTTACTTAATTAAATATTACTAATTTATTACTATCTTCAAAGGGGAGGAGAAACCAAGCTTCAAAGACAGTACTCCTACTTGATAAGTGTTCTTTGATTATTCAATAGCCTATCTCTCCTCAGTTTTTGGGCATCAAAGCTGTAATGGGACTCACTGTTTGTGCAGTATTGCTTTCATTAATGCTTTCTACAAGATTGAATGGTTACTCCCAATACTTGGATTTGTGCAGTATTACTTAATATTTTTACTCAGATTTCAATCTAACCCTTGAACTTTGATTTTTTTTTTCAGACACTATCGAGCCCAATCCAAATATCAAATAAATAATTTTTGTTAAAATTTTTTCTTATAAAACTAAATTTAAAAACTTATTTGACAATATGATATATAAAAATTCATAAAAATATATGTTTAACTATTAAGTAAGACTCGTTTTTGCTACGGCTTTAGTTGGTTCCCTTGATCAATTCAGTTCATGAAACTTCTTATTTGGATGAGAATCAAGAAAAACTAAAGTTCGTTTCAGAAAAGGAATCAGAGTGGCTTTTCTTAAACAAAAGAGCGGGACTTTTGTGATTCGGTGCTGCCGCATAGACATCGAATCAAAAGTTATAGAAAAGAGAGTAAAGAAAGGTGAAGAGGAAGAGCATTGATGCTGTCTCAATAAGGATGGAGGGAAGAGTGTACACGTGAGAGAGCAATACAAAAGTAAGCTTTAGTCAGATAAAATAACAAGTTATTTGCAGAAGCTGCTCATGGCTTTCTCTCTATATAAAGCTTGACACCCTGACCATGGAAGTTGCAGCAATTGCCCAATCCCATCTCTTACTCTTTTAAATAAACCCTCTCTGTACATACTTCGTTTCCTCCGCCCGAGGGAGAGGCTCCAAAATAATGCAGGTAACAAACTCCTTTTAGCTTGATATCTCTTCACAATGCTGACTTCATGCACATTGTGTATGTGTGTTTTCATATAAATCCAGGGGGTGGTGGGGCGTTAAGTAAATGTAGTAGGTAAAGACTGGCCTTGCCTGGTATCAAGAATCGAGGAGGTAGGTGAGCAAGGTCGGTTCAACATTGTGTTGTGGCCAGTAACTTGTCTTGTGTGTTAGATACAAATAGAATTACGTATTGGGTTGAAAAGAAATAAACAAACAAAGAAAGAGAGAACATTGACTTGGAACCAAGCTCAAATTGTTCATGCATTGGAGTGATGAGGTGTTTGAAAAAGAGCAACTTGGGGTTTGGGTGTGGCCCATCCCCATCTCAAGTATGAGTCATGCTTAGTCTATATATCAATCACTGCTACCTTTTCCATTCACACCACCCTTATAAATTGTCAATTCTCCTCTCCCAACCAATTCATATCTCCATGCATTTCTCTCCTCCCTCTCCAAACTTCTCTCTGCACACACTCTCTGCCTCCTGTGTGTTTGGGCATTTGGGATAGGTGGTTGATAAGTAAAACATAAGCCACCTTCCTAAACTTGTCTCTCAACTGTATTTCAACTTCTATTTTTGACATAACAAGCTTCATTTCCTGCATTTTTTTGTGCCTTTTTTCAATACAACTTCTTTGTTTTTGGTCACAAGATGGGTGAGAATGCTGCCACAAAAAACCACCACCACCACCACCACCAAGTCTTTGATATCTCCATAGATGTGCTTCCTCATCAAAACACCTCCAAATGCTTCGATGACGATGGCCGCCTCAAGCGAACTGGTACTTTTGTACATATTAATTGCCTCTCCTGTTATTGCATTTTCAGTCCTGAAATGGAGATGAAGCTTATGTTGGATTTTCTTGATGTGAATTAGGAACTGTTTGGACTGCAAGTGCCCACATAATAACAGCTGTGATTGGTTCTGGAGTCCTTTCGTTAGCATGGGCTATAGCTCAGCTTGGATGGATTGCTGGTCCAGCAGTCATGTTCTTGTTCTCCTTTGTAATTTACTACACTTCATCACTTCTAGCTGACTGCTACCGCTCTGGCGACCGTGTCTCTGGCAAGAGAAACTATACTTATATGGATGCAGTTCGATCCAATCTCGGTAACCAATTTTAACAGTTTTCAAGCTTTTCTAGTCATTTTAGCATCTGGGGTTGTTTCAGTTGTTCTAAAATGTCATTTTTGTTCATCTTTTTATCTCATTTAGGTGGAGTTAAGTTCAAGGTATGTGGACTGATTCAGTACTTGAATATTTTTGGTGTCGCCATTGGATACACTATTGCAGCTTCTATTAGCATGATGTGAGTGAAAATCTGTTTTGCCTTCTTTTGGCTTTCCAATCTTAATTTGGACTAATGGGTCTGCTGAATTTCAATGGGCAGGGCGGTGAAAAGGTCTAATTGTTTCCATGAGAGCGGGGGGAAGAACCCGTGTCACATATCAAGCTACCCTTATATGATCATGTTTGGTATAGCGGAAAT
Organism: Vitis amurensis; assembly: GCA_037355405.1. NCBI lineage: Eukaryota > Viridiplantae > Streptophyta > Magnoliopsida > Vitales > Vitaceae > Vitis > Vitis amurensis. Next base: position 17,265 of record JBAPGN010002935.1, read on the forward strand.
TGCATTTTCTCAAATCCCGGACTTTGATCAAATATGGTGGCTCTCAATTGTGGCCGCGGTCATGTCCTTTACTTACTCTTCAATAGGTCTTGCACTTGGAGTTGCCAAAGTTGTAGGTATGGATGTTGCTTTAATTTGTCTAGTGAATTTGTGCCAAGAAAATTGAATGACTTCATCTGTTTGAGCTAATGAATTGAGCTTTGATCTTCATATCTATGGCAGCTGCTGGAGGTTTCAAGGGTAGTCTCACTGGAATAAGCATTGGAACTGTAACTCAAACCCAAAAGATTTGGAGGAGCTTCCAAGCTTTAGGCGACATAGCTTTTGCATACTCATATTCCATCATCCTCATCGAAATTCAGGTAAAATAAAATAAAATTTATCAGTTGTAAAACTCATGGAAACCAAACCAAAAATAAAAAATAAAAATCCCTGAAGCAGTGACTAATCCATGTTGTGGTTAACAGGACACCCTCAAGTCCCCACCATCAGAATCAAAGACAATGAAGAAGGCCACCTTAGTAAGTATTGCGGTCACAACAGCTTTCTACATGCTTTGTGGGTGCATGGGGTATGCAGCTTTTGGGGACCTTGCACCTGGAAACCTTCTAACCGGATTTGGCTTCTACAACCCCTATTGGCTCCTGGATATTGCAAATGTTGCCATAGTAGTCCACCTTGTTGGAGCATATCAAGTCTACTGCCAGCCACTTTTCGCCTTCACTGAGAAATGGGCAGCCCAAAAATGGCCCCACAGCGACTTCATCACCAAGGAAATCAAAATCCCAATCCCGGGTTGTAGCCCTTATCGCCTAAACCTCTTCAGATTAGTGTGGCGATCGGCTTTTGTGGTTGTAACCACTGTCATATCCATGCTCCTCCCTTTCTTCAACGACGTGGTGGGAATCCTAGGGGCATTCGGCTTTTGGCCTCTAACAGTCTATTTCCCGGTTGAGATGTACATTGTACAGAAGAAGATACCCAAGTGGAGTACCAGATGGATTTGCCTCCAGATGCTGAGTGTTGCTTGTCTAATCATTTCAATTGCAGCTGCTGCTGGCTCCATTGCTGGTGTAGTGCTTGATCTCAAGGTTTACCACCCATTCAAAACCAGCTACTAATTAATCAAAAATCAGCCCATGTCTTTTCATTGATTGATTAACAAAAACAAATGAGAGAAAAGGCGGAAATGTTTATATTTCAGTTCAACGTCCATGACAAACCCCTACAATGGGTTGGGTGTGGTTTCTTTGTAGTCTTTTATGTTCCCTCCACTTCTTTTTTACTTCACCAGTCGCCTGTTTAATGTGTCAACGAGAGGCTGGACTCTGTATGTAATTAGGCATGTGGAATTCAAAGCATGAGCCTCCAGCTCTTCTCACCTCTCAGTTCTACTCGAAGGGGAAATCTTAGTCCCTTTGTGTAATAAACATATTATTAGTTTCTGCTAAATTTGTTCCAAAATCTTAATGAATTGTGGGTGTTGAAACCTAATTCAATATGATATCAAAAGCTTTGGTCCGTAGGGATACCGGGCTCAAGTCTCTGGGCTAATTATTAGCAGACCGTATGCAATGGTGTTGATCATTTGCTCCAAGGAATTTGGCCACCAAGTACAATCTCATCATACATTCAGTTGCTTCATATGGTAGGACGAAATGGGATTTGCATTTACAGGAATCAACTTATATAGGTGCCACAACATGAACAGGCCAACCAATATTGCATCCATCAACAAGTAAAGAAAGAGAGGTGACAACATCCTCTTGAGTAAGCTTGTAACTATGTCCTCAAAATCACATCAACAACAACCTCTTTGTTTTCAACTGCCAATTAGTCCTTATATTCCATTGATGATGCCAAAAGGATTATCGAGAGGTGCACTCATCACCAACCAGTCTTGGTGCAGTGTCGGGTTACCAAACTAGTACGTTTATTTTGGAAGGCTTCGCTTTCATCGTCAGCACATGCATGTATGTGTGAAAGCGTTTTACAGAGGCTTGAACCACCAAGCACCATTCAGGGTATTCAATGGGGACGCTAGTGGTCGGTTCAATGAAGATCTCAGGAAAAAGGACAATTTTTACAGAGAAAGAGAGAGAGAGAGATGCTGCAATATATTGTTATATAGTTGGGGAGTCTCAGTACAATCAAGTGTCCCCTTTCTATGAATTTTTGTGGATGTAGCATTTCCACATGCTTCCAAAGATATTGCAATTCATATCACAATCACAATCACAATGACGATGTACTAAATGTTGACGAGTGAGCTTCAACCAGAATTGGCCTTCTCAAGGTCACATGGTCTCTTTGGGGCCCAAGGGCAAGGCAAGGGAAGACAAATCCAGTTGGGCAAAGTCTAGGCCCATCTAAATGGTTTTTAATGTTGAGTGGAGGAGAGAGATGATTGTGAAAAAGAATCAATAATTATCAAGCGAAGGCATTATGAATGTCAAGTTAATGAGTCATCATATAAATAACAGAAAGTTTCCCACCCGCACAAATTATCAAATGGTCAGAATAAATGGTATGAGTGAACCTGAGATGACCTCGTGCATTCATCATCCTATATAGCGGGGAAGAGAGAGAGAATGAATGAATCAGTACTCAGCAGTCAGCACCACCACCCAAAGTGCTTTTGATCTCAACCGCATAGACTGAAAAGAGGAGATACAAGGCAAATGAGGAAATAGCGGAGAGCATTGAAAAGATTATAGCAACTTGGATGGCACACAAGAAAAGTTCATCACCCCCACCCACCCACCAACAGTCAACACTTCCCTTGTTTTTCCTTTCATTAATCAACTGACAACAACCTTAAGAGGTATATGCTTCTCAAAAAATCCAAGGGAAAGTGATTGATCCTGAAAGGCCAGAAGGCGAAATGCGAAATTAAAATATGGGGGCAAAAGGAAAACCAAAACTATATCATATCTAGAGCCGGCAGGAAGAACAACGGAAGCTGGTTTGGAGGAAAAGAACCATACAAAGATAAATGGGTGGTATCACCACCTACCATTCCATTCAAAGAGATGACATAAGTCATTTATTTTGAAAATTTGTGTAGTTTCCTCATTCAAAATTAGCTTTGAATTGTAAAGGTAGTAAACTAAACAAACCTCCCGCAATTGTGGTAGGTAATGGTTGTGTGCGCTTTTGAAATTCAAAACCAATTTGACAAGATTTCCATCTCATAGAAGAAAGAAACCTCAACAATCCAGTGTCCCAACCTCCATTACAACAACAAATCGGAGAGCCCTCTCCGTCTCACCCCACAAAATGATGAGGAAAAAAAAAACCTGAATATATATAGATATATATATAAGCTCCAATGCATAGAAGCACATTCCCAATTCAACCATCATACGGGTGGGGTGTCAACATTTTGTGTTTTTAATATCGATAAACACATTGGAATTCCTTCAACGGATCAAGCCTTATCACAAACAAAAGGGAAGGAATGAAAAAGAATTAACAAATACAAACTTCTCATTTCACTCAAATGGATGACTCGAAATTCAACATATGTGCGCAGACTAATCAAGAGCGTAACACTATTATACATCGGCCAGCCATTTCAACTTCCAAGCAGAGATTTTTTGAATCCGTATATCCCCTAGAGAAACATCAATTTACAGTGTGCAGTAAACAAAGGGCGTTTTACCATTCAGGAATCTCAACAGTGATGGGGGGACAGTTCCTTCATCGTGCGACATAACTCTAACATCAATCAAAATGCACCATACCAGTAGAAGAGTAGTATTTCTTCAGGAACAGCATGCTTTTCCCCTCCCAACAAATGGTCAATTTAAGTGACATACTTATGGAAAAATCATCCAAGGAATTCAAAATAGCTCCTCTGAGTTGAACTTGTTCCAGGCTTCCTATATATCATTATATCAAACTAAAATTAAAGCAAGGCCCAATAAATGAATCAATGAGACAAGTAGTCCAATATATTAAATAACAATAGAAATTCAACTGAATATACGAGTAATTTGACACATCATAATAGAAAATTGCATTAGCAATATAAACAACATATCGAATGAAATGATTATCAGACAGAATTATTATAGAACAATTATTTTGATAGGTAATTATTATAGAACAATTATAAAAAAATTCAAATATGCAGTGAAATCCAAAACATAGAACATAAACAGTAAATCAACTGAACACTTGCAATCCATCGTCTATAAAAAAATGGAAGCACATAAATTCCAAGTGATATACGAGCAGATGTGATTACTAAAAAATTGAAGCATATAAATTCCAGGTGATATGCCAGTGGAAGTTGTCAAACATCAAAAAGCATCAAAAAGTTATTTAATTGTTTAATATGCTTCATATGTTGGAACAGGTAACAATATAATTCCTTTAAGCACAACCAACAGAGTAGTAACTGATATCCAATGATAATTTTACTATCAATTTTACTAATCATAGCATAAATTCTTGACCAGAAGGTTAGAATAATTTGGACAGGTTAGATATCTGATAGAAGTACCTTAAGGAGGTCAAAAACCTTCTCAGCAATGTACTTTTGTTGAAGATTAGCACCTTTCTGCTGCACCTTATCAGGGTGGATGCACAAAGTGGCCTTTCTATAAACTTTTTTAACTGAAGCAGCAGTAATCAAATCAGTCAAAGAAACAGGCTGCCAACCACATTCAGGCCATAGTACCTGATCACATTCAAAAACAAGAAGATCCAATTGTTACAACCATTACAAGTTTGCCACAAAAAAATAAAATAAAATACAAATTGAGAACCCATTCACCAGATAACAAAATATCTTCATAAGTAATCAGTTAAAGACGATAAGTGCTTGAAACAATAGCAAGTTTTAAACAATCATTGATTAATACCCTTGAAGTTTTTAATACTTGACACCCAAAACAATGATAATAAATACTTGACGTCCAAAGAAATAATCAGAATTTAGGCTGAGAATTTATTTAAAAAAAAAAACAAAAGACAAAAATAGAACTTCAAAAGACCAATATACCCCCTGCATGGCCTTTAGCTTCCACAGCCCCCCATTCCAAGCACCTACCAACCCCCAAACTTCTCACCATCTGAACTGACATCTTCTAAACCTTGGTTTCTTATAACCACACAAGGTCCGCTGACTACAATCTGATCAAGGATTTGACCACTTTCCGCTTATCCCCCCTCATGGATCCCAGCTTCATTGGCACACTTTGACTAGATCTCAATTACTCTTCCTGCTTTTCCTCCCTTTAACCGAAGAAGAATTGTAATAGAGCATTCCAGCTTGGGAGCCCCCTTTCAAACCTGGTCCCAGAGGCAGACTTCTTTTTTAGCTCCTGTTCAAGGCTCTTCCCATTTTTTTGAGCTCCAACCTACTCAACAAGGCCAAAATCCCCTTGTCAAACCCATCAACCAACATCCCCACATATCTCCTGAACAATACCAACTTACTGAAGCATCCCTTGGAGATATGAGGATTCTGTTTGGACCAAGATAAGAGCATCCCTTCTCTGAAATAGGCCTCTCCACTGAGTCTGCAACACGCTCTACTCCACTGGTCCCACTATTTTCCATTAAATCAACTGATGTGCCAGCCTTAATGATTATTTGCAAAAACCCTCTCACAACTTCCTCATGAACAAGCGAAGGCTCTTCGGCAAACTCCCCATCATCCCTACAGCAAATTGTCTGTGTCACCTTATTGTTTTGACTCAAGTGCACGTGAGGAGAAGAAGAAAGCCCACACCCCAAGAGGGAAGAAAAGGGGATCAACATACCTGGAAAGCGCGCTACTTTAACCACCAGAGCTTCGTCAACTAGAGAGAAAGTGACCTCCATTAACATTGCTGGAGAGCTATTGTACCCCCTGATCTTCGGCACTAGATCTCCATGAAAAGGGTCTTCTTTAAAAGAAGTCGAGCCGCTAAAGAGGCCCAACTTCATGATTGGGCCATTACCAAACATCTGGCCCACTCCACCCTCTTTTAGCATTAGGAATGATGAATCTGCCCTCCACCAGCACAGACCCTTCAACCTCCTGGCCCCATGACTGTAACTCCTATGCAGCCAATGCTCCTCCTTGGGGCAACACCTCAGCAGAATTTGAAATTTGCTACAAGCCTAAAGACCCTACACTCCCAGCTGCAAATGAAGCCCCCTTCAACTCTTCCGTTACCTTCTACTTACTAGAGACCACCTGCAACACCCATGGTGGAACCTCCCACCACGGATGAATGGAAAAACACAATTGCCCTACCACCAACTGAAAACTTCTCGGCACCTTTCTCCCATCTGTTTGGATCAGCACCCTTTCCCACTCCAACTTCTACCCCCAAATCATGTCTTCATCCACGCCCAAAACAAGCCCCCACAAGCGTCACCCATTAGCTCAAAGAAATCCTTTTCCCATAAGAACAATGGGAGCCCCACTATTCTCACACAAGCTTCCTTGGCATGTACTCCTACCCTAAAAAGCCAACCTGGACCCATCTATATAGCATCAACTTCTTGTTAAAAACTCTCGCTCTTCTCACAGATCCCTTTTTTGCTTCTATAGAAAGCTCAAACTCAAATAAGATTAAGGAAGAACCCATTAGGGCCACATAAATATTCCCTTTCGGTCTCCAGTGGTACCAAGCCCAAGATTCTAAAGGAGGCAAAGGGGCCTTGTCCAAAAAATCTCCCCATCTCACTATTATTAGACCACCCACACAACATCCCCTTCTCCCCTCCAGGCCTTACCCTCCTCTTTTACTAAGGAATGCCCTACTAAAGACCCTATGCCTCACTTCCATTAGAAATAGTCCCACAAGGAACACCACTATTGACTGTTGACAAGTATATTCAAAGATTTCCAAATTTCATATTTGATTCTAGTTTACATTTTATTCTAGGAATTGAGTATTTTAACTTCCATAAGCAAGGACCATATTTGCAGTGGTTGTATTTTACTCCTTGACAATAGGAATTTGATCATTATTATTGTTGCAAGATAGGAACAGATTACAGGGATCATTTTAGATTCTTCCTTGTATAGCTTTTTGAATCCTTGTATAGCTTTTTCTTCTATCTTATACACATTGTACAGAAAAATTCTCTCCATATCATCATGGTATCAATTGATCATTAGGTCTAAGCTTTTACAGTTGATCTATTCCCCTTGGCCTTCTATCCTTGTTTGAAATTGCCAATACCTTGCACCCAAAAAGAAAAAGAAGAAAGAAAAGAAAAACCATGTCTATATTGGTGATAAAGGTTTCTAGTTCTGGTGCACCACCATTTATTCCTTCTATTATGACAATTTAAAATGATAATATGCATGTTCAGATGACTTCTAACAAACTTGATGGGACGAACTACTCTACATGGTCCCAGTTTGTGAAGTTGTATGTCACAAGAAAGGAGAAGTTGGGATACTTGACTGGAGAGAAGAAACAACCAGCTATTTCTAATCCCTTCTTCTCTACTTGGGTGAAGGAGAATGCCATGTTGATGTCATGGCTTCTTAATTCAATGACTTTGATATTAGTGCATCTTTCCTCTGACTTCCTACAACTCACGTTATTTGGGATGTTGTGGCTCAAACATATTTTAATGGTAATGATGCTTCTCAAATTTATGAACTTAAGCGCAAGACAAATGAGACTAGACAACAAGGAGCAATTGACCAACCATTTTTCTTCTCGTTAGGCCATTTAGCAAGAGCTTGATTTTCTCCAGCCATTTGATATGGAGCGTGTAGTGGATACAACAAAACTAAAGGAGACAATCCAGAATGAGAGGGTCTACAATTTTCTAGCTAGTCTTGATGCAAGTTTTAATCAGATCAGAGTTCAAATTTTAGGAAAGATCCTCCTTCCAATCTTCATGGTGCATATGCTTATGTTTGACATGAGGAGCATCGTGTCAGGCTACTATGCTTGTAGGCATCTCACTGGAGTTCAGCCTTAAATATTGCTCAAGCTCCAACAGCACCAGTTATCTCTAACTCTAGAAAAGGTGTCTAACTGGAGTTCAGTCTCACTTTGTACATATTATAATAAGACAGGTCATGCTCAAGAAACATGTTTCAAGTTGAAAAGGATATCTTGAATGGTTTTGTAAGAAGGGATTTAACTCAAATTCCATAACACATCATGCATCCTCTAATGCACAATCATGTCCCTTGGCCCAACCACAATATTCTTAAGCCCAAGAAGATCAAATCAGTGAGAATGCTCAAAGGTTATCCCTAAAAGATGCTTCCTATAACTTAGCTAATTCAAGTAACTTTGGATTTGCCTTAAGCACCTCTAGTAATGATTGTTATAGGTCTTCTTGGATTATAGATTCAGGTACTACAGATCATATGACACATGAATCTAGTCTTTTTTTCTTCCTATAGCACTCATCCTAGTACGAAGAATGTTAAAAAAAAACAAATGGATCTTCTGCTAATGTGTTAGGGAATGTTTAATTCCTCTAACTTCTTCCATGTCACTCTCTATCGCCTTACATCTTCCATATCTATCCATTAACTTAGTGCCCATTAGCCAGATCACTAAGTCTCTAAAGTGTTTTGTAACTTTCTTTGAAACTCATTGTGTCTGTCAAGATCTTATTACAGGAGTGAAGATTGGTCTTGGTAAGGAGAGAGGTGGTTTGTACTACTTGGATATGAATTGGCAAGATTTGGATTGACAAGCATAACAACATTAGAAGAACAAATTTGATTATGGCACAAAAGATTGGGACATCCCTCATTAGTTATCTACGCAAATTGTTTCCATCCTCGTTCTCCAAAGTCCAGGTTTCTATTTTTCATTATAATAGTTGTGTTTCTATTTTTCATTATAATAGTTGTGTGTTAGCCAAGCATCATCAAACTTTTCCTTCTAGTTTTAATAAAACTTTGGTTTCTTTCTCAATTATTCATAGTGATGTGTTGGGGTCACTCCATGTTATAAATTATTTAGACTCTTAAGTGATTTGTTTCTTTTATTGATGATTGTACTCATATTTCATGGATCTATTTGTTGAAAGAAAAAAGTGATGCTTTTTTTACCTTTAAGTCCTTTCATCAAATGGTTCTTACCTAATTCAACACTAAAATACAAGTTTTGTGTTCAGATAATGGAAGGGAGTACCTGAATAAGGGTCTAAGTGTCTATTTTCAATCTCATGGTATTATTCATCAAAATTAATGTGTTGATACACACCAACAGAATGGTGTAGCCGAGTGTAAGAATCGTCATTTCTTAGAGCTTACTAGATCCTTACCCTTTGCTATGAATGTTCCTAAATCCTTTTAGGGTGATGCAATCCTTACTACAACATATCTCATTAACTAAATACCTTCAAAAGTCCTTTAGTTTCAAACCCCTCTCTAGTCCTCGTCTAAAACACATCTTATTCCAACTTGTCTTGATATCCCCCTAAGGAGTTTGATCGTGTTTGTTATGTTCATATTCACAAACGATATAGGAATAAGCTTGATCTAAGGGCACTTGAGTGCTTTTTTTGGAGTACTCTACAAAAAAAGATACAAATGCTTCAAAAAAGATGTTTGTTTCCATAGATGTTATTTTTGTTGAAGAAGATTATGCTTACTATTTAAGGGGATATTTAGATGCTTCTCTCAAGGGAGGAGAGAAGTCTTGGGATGTGCTACCACTACCTTCTACCAGTATATCATCATCTGAAACTATTGCACCCACTTCAAGAGCATTTCTCTAGCCATACAAATTAGTATATTCAAAAAGGGAGAAGACTCGACCGCTTCTTGATCAACCCAATGCCCAATCAAATGCTCCTACAGCAGGTAATCTTCAAGTATTTCCTTCTCCTCAGCTTTCTATTAATACTTCCATTGAAGAGTCAACTCTATTAACTCTTGAGAACCAGACTTATTATCCTTCTAGAGAGCAAAAACCATCATCTTGTCACGGTTTTGCACATTGTATTGTTAAATACCCTATCTCTCATTATATGTCTTCACATCGCTTATCTCCATCTTATAAAATATATGCAAACTAGTTATCCTTTGTGTTTGTTTCTAATAAGCTACATGAAGCTCTTGACAACCCAAAGTCAAAAGTTATCATGATTGAAGAAATGGATGCATTACAAATACATTGGAACTAGTTGAGCTACTAGAAGGAAAGAAAATAGTTGGTTACAAGTGTGAAAAATGCCTTGATGGCATGGTCTATGAACATTATATCAATTCTTGGTTCACTTATGTGCAAACAAGCGTTTTGGTAATTACATACAGTTTACATAGGGGTTAGTGAATGGTATCTCTAGAATGGGCTAATTGATTAATTGGAGTCCTATTGGGTTAATTAATCAATTAGGACCCCTTTTAGGTTAAATTAAGTTACTGAAGTCTAGTAGGAAGCCTATAATATACCCCTTAAGAGTTGGTGTTTTAGACTTTTGTCATTCTCCCTTACATTCCAAACAAAGAATCCTAGCCTCTATCCTCCAAATCTCCACCACTTGAGTGTTTAGCTTCAAGGAAGTGTTATCAGGCGAAAGATCAGTTGTTTACAAGATCTCCAACAACTATCGCGACATTCTACAACAATCTTCATTGCAAATAATTGATTTGGGAACATCAAGATCTTGGTCAGCAATCCTAACTTGTTCTACTAGATCCAATAAAGTTTTAAATGTTATTGTTTTCCATTGTGCATAGGATCTAGTAACCCTAGGAATAGCACCTAATGAGATTTAGGGCAAGGGAACGAAGTAATCTTTAATTCCCTTCAATCATGATTGAAAAAATGGATGCATTACAAAAGAAATGTTACTTGGAACTAGTTGAGCTACCGGAGGGAAATAAGATTTCCAACTTGTGGGGAAGTGTCGACTGTTGACAAGTATATTCAAAGATTTCCAAATTTCATATTTGATTCTAATTGACCATTTATTTTAGGGACTAATTATTTTAATTTGCATTTGCAAGAAGCAGATTTGTAGTTGTCATATTTAGTTCCTTGATTATAGGAATTTGATTATTATTATTGCTACTAGATAAGAATAGATTATAGGGATTCGTTTTAGATTCTTCCTTGTATATCCTTGTATAGTTTTATCTTCTCGTTCATAAACATTGTACGATCTATGAAGTAAACATGCAGATAAATTCTCTCCAAATCAGCAACCTCCTCCACCCCTTCCTTCTTTGCAGACCCTTTCCTTCAAGAAAAACCAAGACAAACCTTTTGCTTCTGCACATAGAACTGAACACATGAGAAATATATCATCCTCATAGCTAAGAAGCTGTCACTTGTAGCTTCGCCCTCCCTCTAACCACACCTTGTTGAAATCCTTCAAGTTCTCAGTCTAGCAGTAGACCTCCATCCCTTCCAAGAGAATGAACAACCCTTTTCTCTAAATATAATCCACTCCGAGAAGTCATGACCTCTCTCAGTGATTATCAACAATGCTTGCCTTTCAAAAGCTCAATCAAAATTTCAAAAGATTTTTCAATCACAAACCAGCTTCTACCTCCTTGCACCTCCATTATATCACTCCACATAATGAGCTCAATCGAATCACCTGGTTTTCTTTCAAATTTCAGGAGGTTAAGGACTGTGTAGAGCCAAACAACCAAAAATGAATTCCACTAGTCACCAATCTTGTTTGTCATGGACCCAACTCAAATTCCTAGGTGAACATATCAAGCCAAAATTAGACGCCACCATTGTCCCAAGCAAAAAAGCTTACCTTCAACAGAACCCAAGGGGTCCAAACAATCCCAAAAGGGAACACCTCGATTTTTCCATCACATAAATAGGAAAAGAGAGATTTAACAGAGAATTTGTCACACTTCCAGTTCAGCCAAACCATTTATCCTCTACACCTTACTAATTTTTTTTATTTTTTATTTTTTTGATAAGTAAAGAGATTGTATTAAAAAACCACCAAAGCAGTGGCTTGAAATTACACCTTACTAATTGTCAATGTTTGCTATTATATCCTAAAGAAAGTCTCCACCCCATCTAGCTCCCAATCATAAAGAGATCAGCAGTAAGTTTCAAAAGAAGAGGAAACCTACTTATTGACCTTGCCATCAACTGCAAGTTTGAAGAGATTAGGAAATCTTCCCATCAACATAGAGTAACCATCCCAACCATCATATTAAATTGGATCTTTTGCCTATTCCCCATCTGAACAAGGTGAACTTTGAAAACTCCTCCCAACCCTTTCCATGCGATCCTTAAAATCCCATCCTGTATCAACCTCCCTCTTCCTAAAATACTCCTACCACCACTTTCCTCCAAAAGCCTCTTAACAACCATTTTCCCAATAAGCAAGCTCAAATCTCTGTGATAGAGTATGACGATAGAGTATGATGTATTGCACAATACTTAGTAGAGTTAATAATGGAACCTAAAGTTATAAGCTTATTTGATCCTTGATGTTTACTGGAAATTTTCACCAAAACAAACCCCCAAGGTTTGACAAGGCAAAAAGGTATGTGGCTCATACTTTCTACTTGAGCTACAAAATTTGGTTTTTCTGCAACAAAAAAATTAAGAAAAAAAAAAACAAATGATTGTTGATCACTGTTAGGCTGCTAACGAGAATTTTATTGATGCATACAAAGAGAAGTCAACTAAACTTGATAGAAATTAATCAAGAACTTTAAAAAATAATAAAATATAGATGCAGTCAAGTGTTACTCCCTGCAAGAAAACAGTTATCTTCCAGATGCAGGAAGCAAATGCTGTGGGAAAGAATGCAGGTTAATAAATTTTTAGACATCAAATCTATTCAACTGGAAATGAGAGGCAAATATGTAATATATAGATTACAAGAACGCACATATTGCAATGTTGATAGCAAAGCACGCAAATTTCCCTCTTTCCCTGCAGACCAGCGCTTGATCTCAACATCTAGTGTTTCAGCAATTCTCTGATATCAGACAAAATAATAATTAGACAGTAGCAGGATAACACAACTGACTTAAAGTCGTAATGTAGCCATGTGGAAAACATATACAAAAACAATTAAATAAGTAAAACAAATCAATAAGTGTTAACCAAATAATAGAAACCTAATAATAATTATCTATTTCATTTAGATTCCTCAAAGAAGTTGAACAAAAGAAAAATAATGAGAGAATTTGTAGGATAGTCCTAATTAATGAGTGTTATTGCATAACTCCAATGGAACAACACCCTTCAATGGAGAGAGCAATATTGTTCCCAATATAATGGGGGGAATAAGAGATGAGAGGGTGAGAGAAAGACTGTTTGTTTACTTAAATTTTTTCATATGAGAAGAATTGTGATCCCACTTGAAGTTCGTCAATTTACTCCTTAAAATCCCAAGTTTTTAGAATTGAAAATAAGGAATTCCAGAGATAACAATTCCATCACTTCACCCTTTTTGCAATTTATACCACCCTTATCGCCACCTTTATTTTTTTATTACCCACTAATGGAGCAAGTGGGATAGAATCCAAGAAAAAAAATTTCGTGTTTTCCTTTTTTACCACCTTTTTCTACATCCAACCATCATTGCCAAATCTGGAGGTAGTAAAAGAGGTGGCAAAATGATTGCATGCATAGCATTTTTTCTTTTTTCTAAAGCCTTCTTGATGGTGATGCAGTCAAATTAAGATGCCCTTGGACAAATAAAGGGGTAGCTTGAAGTTGAGACAGATCAGGGTTTATAGGTATATAGAATGAAGAATTGGGATGTCCATTCTCTAAAAGGTTATCAAAGAGATCAAAAAGATAAAAAAAGGCACAGATAGAGGCAACTCACCTCAATAGATCAGATAGAGTTTTCTCAATTTAGAATTCATGGAATCTAACAGTCACCACAACAGCTTATGTGATCTTCCAACAGAATTTAATAAATGACTATAATATCTTTATTCTAGTAAATGTCTTGAAATGAAAAGAAATAAACCAATACAAAGTTTTATTAAAGATATTGCTTAAAAGTCAGGTTCTTAGACAGTGTTTGACAAAACTAGTTTTAGTACTGAGGATTATCACAGTTCATAACATCAATAAGTTTAAACCACTGAAAAGTAAATTTTTTTAGGCTAACAGAATGCATGCAGATCTGGACACAGTTTAATTTGATAGTTCAAAAGCACCCATGGGATGTGCCTTCGCTATTAAACAAAATGAGTCCATAGATTCCAGCAGAATTTTTCAACCAAATTCACCGAAAATGTAAATTCCAGTAATTGACATAAACTGTACTAGATGCATGCACAAAAATATCCTTATCCATATTCAATTCAAACTTTATAGACAACCAGCCAGCTCACAATAGAGTTCCCATCCATTTTATACCAAATAAAAGTTGAGTTCTGCATGTTGTAGAGGCAGGAGGGTATATTTCTATCAGCTAGTTTTGCACATTGACTATACATATACACAAGCCTAAACAATGTCATCTGGTCTGATTATACAAAACCATTGGTTACAAAAATGAGAATCCTAAAGGTTTGATTATACAAAACCATTGGTTGAGAAAACGAGAACCCTTAAAAAAAACATCAAAAACAAAACAAAACTGCAACCAGCTAGACTTTGTTCTGTAGTTGGTCAATGTCAACGCACACAAATTGAACTAAGTTACACCAATAGTTGGCATCAACTCTGCCTCCTCATCAAAAGAGGTGATACAGTTTTTACCAATCCACAAAGCAGATCAAAGCTTTGGATGGAGTGTGGCTAGACCTCCAACCAACCCCAACAGCTTCTAACATACACAAGAACACAGGATAATAGAGATAGCAAATTGCAGGTACTTACATGTCTCTCTGCTTGGTCCCTCTGAGCTTGGAGATCCCGCTGATTTTTCTCAGCCAGTGCTTTTGCCTGAACACATACAAATTCAACAATAAAAAATTGTAGAGCCAACATCATGAAGATAAATAGCAAATAATCATACACTTGCCAAGTGCAAGCCATAAAACTTATTTATAACTATATTTCATTAAAAAGAGAAAAAAATTTTAAAAATCTTGGCATATAAAACACATACCGCACGCTCTTGAGTCCTTTGGTGACGTTCCAACCTGGCTCTCCGTCGGTCTTCACTTTCCCCTTCAACATCTTGGAAATCTCCAGATGATGGAGCAGCTTTTGCAATAAAAAATAGTTAAGCCAATTATAATTCTTACAAGA
The DNA here is from genome assembly GCA_037355405.1 of Vitis amurensis. Taxonomy (NCBI): domain Eukaryota; kingdom Viridiplantae; phylum Streptophyta; class Magnoliopsida; order Vitales; family Vitaceae; genus Vitis; species Vitis amurensis. The sequence goes on from JBAPGN010002935.1 coordinate 32,405, forward strand.
GAGGACCACAAATGATTAAATGTTACACAAGAAAATTTCACTTTGGAAAGAAAGGTACCTCCAAAAATTGAAGAAAGATCATCAACAATATTTGTTGTTGATGATGCTTTTCTCATACTCGATGATGCACTTGCAGCTGTTCTTGCCACTTCAGGCCCACGCCTATTCTGAAATTGGGTATCAAACACGGGGTCCTGAAAAAGACAGTCAGAAAATCAATCAGACAACATTGAGACAAGCAAAACATGAACAGCAGATCTACAATCCCAGGTTCTCACTGAAGAGTTAGCTCTAGGCCTTGGCGCACTGCTTGGTCGAGAACCCATGCTAAAGAAAGACTCAAGATCATTTTCATTCTTTTGTTGGTTCACTCTAGCAGCAGCAGCAGCCCTTTCTCGAGCCTCTGCCGCAGCCCTTTCAACAGCAGCTCGTTCTGTTCTAAGCCGCACTTCAGCTTCTGCCCTTGCAACAGCAGCTCTCTCACGTGCTTCCTTCTCTCTTGCTTCAGTATTTGCCCTTTCCCTGGCTTCTGCAGCAGCCTTTTCTGCTCTTTCCTTTGCCTCTGCTGCTGCCCTTTCACGAGCTTCAGCTTGTGCTCTGTGAACTGCAGCTCTTTCTGCACGCTCTCGAGCTTCAGCATTTACCTTCCCAACAGCAGCCCTTTCAGCCTTTAGGCGAGCTTCAGCAGCCGCTCTTTCACGTGCTTCCTTAGTAGCCCTTTCCACAGCTTGTCTGGCCTTTTCCCTTTCCCTCTCAATCTCCCTTGCTCGCTCCCTCTCCTTCTCAAGTCTCCTCTGTTCTCTCTCTTTCTCCTCCCTTTCCCTTTCAATTTCCCTTGTTCTCTCAAGTCTCCTTTGTTCCCTCTCTTCCTCTTCTCTTTCCCTCTCTTGCCGCTCGTGTTCTAATCTCTCCTGTTTTTCTCTGATTGCTCTCTCCTGAACATCTTGCATTGCTTTCTCATCTCTATCCAACTGGCCAGCTTCTTTACTTCTAGAAGCTTTTGCACTTTCTCTCTCCCTTACTCCCTTTGCATGCCTAAACTTAGCTTCAGCTCTATCCATGGCCTCCTTCATAGCAGCAGCAGACGCGGCAGCAACCGAGTTTGTCTCAAATTCATCACCATAAAGACCCTCTGCATGGCCATCAACATTATTCCGAGTCCTACCCATGGCAAAATCTTCAAGTTCATCGATTTGAGACACAGCCGAGCTCTTCACTGTCCCACGGGTCAACTTAGGACTTTGAGAATACTGAGAGGAATTAGTGAAGGAAGAAAACTCATTAACCTTCTTTCTTGCATTATTGGAACCAAAAGAACCTGTTTCTGCCCTTGAAACTTGAGTTGGTCTTGTAGGAGGGGGTCTTGAAGGTGGTGGAGCACTGGTGGGTTGTGTAGAGAGAGGAATATCTGATACAGTGAGCCACACATCATCAGATGAAGACAAGTTCTCTTCAGATCTAGGAGACATCTCTCCCTGGGAATTTGTTTCATTAGGACTAGCATTTACATGTGAAGGAGGAGAAGGCGTCTGACTGAAAGATTTATGAGAATCTGTGGAAACTGTAGGAATGTCAAACAAGGTTTGATGAGATTCCCAATAATTTTCAGCAGGCATCTTCTTTTGAGAGTGGCTATCCTGACCATCAACCGAGGATTTTTCAATTGGTTCCTTAGTAGCAAAAGTTTGAGTCTCACTTGTTGGTTCTGTGCTCGAAGGACTCCTATTCTTTCCCCTCTTATTCATCTCAGATGGAAATGCAGATTTTCCAAGGCCATCAAGGGGATCTAAATCATTAAATGCTCCCCCACCAACAGCAGATGAACCATCAACTCTGGTGCTTCCAGAATTACTCAGCTTACTAATTTCCTCTAATGGATCACTAAACAGCACCGAGGATGAACCAGCAGGGGTTGAAGTTGATTCTAAAACAACAAACGGATCTTCAATCACATTGGAGGTTGTTTCAGTAGCATTAACAGTTGATTTTGGTGCCCAATTGATGTCCGTTGTCGGCCTGTGCAAAGAGTAACATTGTGGTAAAATGCCAATCCACTGAAATTTATCACAGGTGAGATTATTTATTTTAACTGAGCAAGGAAAGAATATATGCAATTCATTGACAAATAGGGAAAAAAAAAAGCACTACATAACAATAATAGTGCATTTCATCCATGTAAAACAAATCAGCATCATGGTATTTGGGGTGCACATAGGGTTATCAATGAGATAGAAAACCATTGGCATTACTTTGATTCAAAACAAAAAACAACAAACAAAAAAAAAACGCAAACCAGAAAAATAAAAACACCAAAAACCCACAAAAAAAGGCCATGCCTCTCAAGATTCATGAATACTGTCCCTTTTTCTTGGTTTCCTCTTTTTTTGCAATTTTCCTGTCTTCCCCCTTCATATAAAGTGACCAGAAGTCCTTATAATCAAAAGATATTCAAAGAACTCATAGTTAGGGAAAAGCAAATGGACCTGTGCTAAAGGATGCATGGAAAGCACAAAGGAAAAACACCAAAAACACTAGTTATGAGGGAAACAGTGATGAAGAAAGAAGAAACAAAAACAGGACTTCTCATTCATCTCACATGAAATGTGTACATGTCTTTCTAAAGTCATATCACTTTATCCATTCCAACTCAACTTGCATGTTTCCTAAGCATTTTGTTTAGTCATCTTCTGTTAGTTCAGGTTTTTTTAAAACCAGAAGTAAACATTTTTATTATTATAAAATAAGTGAGTATGCAGAAGGATGGGAAATCCCTCTCTCATACAACAATCCACTGCATATATCTGATTAAAATCAAGAATTATTGTATACCCAAGAAAGTAAAGGTAATTGTACAACTGAAGTGCATAAAAGCACAAAACTCAACACTTAAGGGATATAAAACAAACCCTCACCACAACCAAGATGTTTTCTTTAAAGGCCCAATGATTTAGACTTTTCTAATGCCACCCTTCTATCTTTGCTATCTTCTAAGGAAAGCAACCATTCCCTCTCCTTTTCATCCCAATAATTGGTCTTATCCAACACATAAGCCTTGTGGGCTACTACATTTTCGAATACTCCCTTATTCCAAGCTCTAAAGTCCTCCTTTAACACTATCAACTCTAAACCTAAAACGAAGCTACAAGGATCCAGTAAACCGATACCCTTCCCACCAACCCTTCACCATATCTTTGAATCCCTCCACCTTAAGCCACATGTTTTCAAATCTAAAAGAGGGCATTCCCATTCTCACCCCCATCTCTCTAGCAAGATAAGGGAATGATCAAACACTAGCTACAGCCATAGGAGTTGCAATGTATTTGAGAAGTGATATTCCCAATCACTTGTGATTAGGAAATGACCAATTCTAGACAGCAATTGCCTATTCAGTCCTCCACATCATTTGAAAAAGCTCCTTGTCAAGGGGAGATCAACCAAGGATAATTCCTCTATAACTTAGGAGAAACGTTTCATGGTCTAGGAGATTCTAACACAATTCTTTCCCTCTTCTAGGAATTTGACCACATTGAAATTCCCTCAATACACCAAGGATCTCCCCATAACCCCTTCATGGAGCCCAGCTCCTAAAAATTTTCGAGTTCTATCCCAATCCTACGACCATAAATTTCGAAAAACACCCAAGTGAACTTGTCCTCACAACATCTTAACTAAAAAAAGATTGAATAAGAACCGTCTCCCTCTCAAGTAGCTCCAACACTCTATCCTAGAAGGCCACCACCCTCCAGCTACTCCCATTGCCTTTAGGGCACCCACACTCCAAGAACCTGCCCACCCCTATGCTTCCAACCAAGGCCATCAACATAGCTTCCACCTTTGTTTCTTGTAGGCACACCAAATCAAATTGAGGATGAAACAAAGATTTAATAACCTTCCTCTTCTCCTCATTCTTAACCACTCTAGCATCCAATACAAGATCCTTAACTTCATTGAGAAACTATAGATAAATCATAATCCATCTTGTTTTCCTTGAGCTTCTTCATTGAAGACTCATATCACATAGCATTCCAATTTTCTCAACACTCTTTCTCTAACACAAAACTCATATTATGTTTATATCTCCATCAAGAACTAGAATCATCAACAAATAGTTCAAGATTGATACTTATATTAACTTCTATGAAATATTGAAATGTACGTAACAAAAGTAAAAAGAACCATTGCTAAGGACGGCACGATGGTTGGAGCTACCTTCCTAAAAAAGGAAAATCATCATGGAGGTAATCTTTCAATTGAATAGAAAGAAGGCATTGAGGGTAGATGGCATTCATCATGACTTTCTATCAAAGATTGTTAGGAGAACATCTAAAAGAGATATACTAAGAGTCTCTTAAGAGTTCCGAGTTCCATTCGTAAGAGTTCCTAATTCAAGCTTTAACTTTCTTTTCATAGCAATTGTTCAGATTAACAAAAGAATATATGGAGTTAAGGGCTTTAAAACCATTAGCCTAAACACAAAATATACAAGATCATCACCCTATAGGCTTGGCTCCAAAAGCAAAGAGTTGGGATGGAGATGTGAGAAGTTCTGGGTTCTAGTCTTGGTAGGGAGAAAAAAGAAAAGAAAAAACTCAAGATGGATGCAAGAGTAGTTCATACTTCATATGCATTCTCAACTTGATATAATCCATAAAATTATTTCTCCAACTTATGTCCCCTTTGTGAAGTGTGTTTCACATATAGAGTTGTAGCCTGATGAAATTCTTAATCAAAATTCCAATCCAAGAAGTGAGGAGCAGTCATAAAGGTTGGTTTTAAGAAAGCCTATGATCATGTTGATTAAGATTTTATGGCCCACAAATTAACTAGGCAAGCTTTGTTTTTATATGGCAAACTATTAAGTGGATGCTTGTCCATGGAGAGCTTTGCTACTATAACCAATTAGAGGGTGAAGGGGCGAATGAAGGCCTCCATGATCAATGAGAAGATATTTAGTTTGGAGATCAAACTTCATTCCCTTACTCCACCTTTTAAGGTAGGGGAAATTTGACATTTTGCTCCTTTTCCCAACAATTCATAGTTCTTGAATTTTGAATTTATCAGATATCTAAATGATCTGAGAAACAAAGGATTTCCCCATTCAACTTCATACAAATAGCATGCAATGCTTTGCAAAATCACTTCAAAACATAAATTACCATATATTACTAAACAAAGCATCACAACCACCCAAAATTCAATGTTAATATGCTGCAGCTGTCAATATGATGAGCACATCCACAATATGCACAAAGCAAATAACAAAATATGATTTGAGCATAAACAGCTAAGTGGATACAAAAAGTACCCAAATTTAGGTAAAATATGCAACTAAGAACAAATCACATGGAAAACAGTATCTATGACTTGGGAGACTATTTCCACCAAAACATAGCAAATCATCAAATCTAGTAAATTAAACAAACCCATATAGCTAATGTGCTTTTGATATCAAACCAATTGAGAATTGACCCAAAACATACAAGAGCAAGGATAAATCTGATTTCAGCACAAGCAGCTTAATCGATGTAGTATCCAAATTCAGGCAAAAACCTGCAGTTGAGACCCACATAGCAAACAATACCTAGTACTTGAGAGACTACTCTCCCCGGACCCCGGTTAGAAAATCATCCAAAGTAATTTGCACAAATGTATGCTTCGACTATCAAACCAATTGAGCATTTACCCAACACTTGAAAAGCAAACAACGATCCAATCTCACTATTATCAGCCAAATTGATGCAAAAGTATCCATATTCGGGCCAAAAAAAAAATGCAATTGAGAACAAACCCACATAGAAATCAATACCTATTACTTGGAGGACTAATCCGACCAAACCCATGAAGCAAATCATCAAATCCAGACCCAACATCCTCGACATTTCCGGATCTCTTCGGCTCCGGATCCTTCCTCCCAAAACCCCCAAGAAGATCATCAAACGCATCGTTTTGCTTCTGCTTCGATCCCGAAACCGTCGAAAACGCATCGTAGTTCACCGAACCCGAGGTCTTCAGCCCCGGCACCCCATCGAAAATATCATCATCGTAAACCGGCTTATCGTAAACAGGCAACGACGTTGCTTTGGCTCCCGACCCGGCTGACCCACCAAAAATCGAATCGAAATTGATCGACGACGATGGCGCTGCACGGCCATCTGATGAGGAGGAGAAGAGCGAATCGGAGTCGTCCGGAGCGGCGTTCCAAGGCGATCTGGTGGGTCCGCGGGAACTGGGCTTGGAGGAGGACATTGGGGCCGATTTGGATTGGGATTTGTATCCGAAATCGGGCGCTAAGAGGCCTGAGAAGTCATTCATGGTTGGTGAATTTGGGAAATTTTGGAGATGGTTGGGAGCAAAATTGGGATCGAAAAAAAAAAAAGTGAACGGGGGCGGCTGTGGTGGCGATGGTGGCTAGGGAGGGAGGAGCATGGAGGAGGAAGAGATCTGAAAGAGTTTTTAGAGAGAGAAAGTCTTTTTTAGAGAGAGAGTTGGCCAGGCGCCTGTGCTTTGTCTGCTGGTGGCCATTTGAAGGTCACCTGCTTTTTTATTATTTATTTATCTATTTTGCAACGACCCTCTTTTTTTTTCAAAAAGTAAGATCAAATGTTTTTTTTTTTAATAAATAACAAGAAAACATGTTCAATAACTAATTTTTAGAAATAATTCTCAAAAATAGCTTTTAAAATTAAAAATGATTTTTATATCTAATTTTTTTAATTAATTATTATATATACTTGTATAATTATTTTTTAAAACAATTCTAAAAAATAAGTGAAAATAATTAAAAGATGTTATGAAAAAATATTTTATTTTCTCTTGTTGAGAATAGAAAAAAATTTTGGTTGTCCAATGTATTTTTTAAATTTTCTTGTTCCTAAAAAAAAATTGTACTAAAATAAATGTAATAACAATTTTTATAAAATAAAAAAAATTATAATTTTTTTATTATATGGATATAAATGTTGTAAAAATACAAATCTACATATTTGTATTAATTGTCTTACAATTTATTCATTTTTGTAGATCAAATTGTAATTTATGCGTGTATAGAAATTTAATTCAGGGTGAAGGGTGATTATATTGAATGATACTATCAATATGTTTTGATGTTTGAAATATTAAATATTTTGATATAAATAAATTATAATTGAAATTTTATATCTTGTTTATGATACCGTTTAGAGGATGGAGGATAAATAGTACTTATATGACCTGAAAATTAAATTTTTAGTTTTTTTTTTTCCTTCATTCAATATTTAGAGTTTTTAATAAAATTTGCATTTGTAAATATCATAAATTAATTTAACATAGAGCAAAATTTAACTAATCTATGAAAAATCAACTATGAAAATCACGTGGCACCCTAACATCCCTTCTTGCACAGTCTTTATATTATCAAAACTATTTTGTCTTTATGTCTACAACATAGTAATGCAAAGCTCCTTAGTAAAATATGTCAATGACGTGGAGGGGATGCAGTCAACCATCAACAATGAACAACTTGAACAATTTTAGTTTGTAGTGTTAGAAATTATGCAAGATAATAGTCAAAACTATATAGTGAAAGGCATTTAACAACACAATAAATATATTTAAATATGAAAAATCTTAGTAACTTAATGAATATAAGAAATTACACACTAAAAAAGACATGAGCACTTAAGCATTCTTCAAGATCGGTTAGGAGGATGTGTGTATTTGAAGGACGTTACATTATATTAAACTTCTTTTGTAATTAATTTCATGCCTAAGATTAAAAGTTCATTATACACCTTACAAATTTACATTATCTTTGTACAACTCAACGATAACTTACTTGATATTTCGAGAATGAATCAATACGATCTTTGTATCTAAAGAATATAGTAAAACTAAGAGTGTGTAGAGTTAATCCAATAAATGCATGGACAAAATTGTCAATTTAAGCTAACTTAAATAGTATATTAACAACTTCCCTTTTACACATTTTTTGACAAAATAACGATTTTACATACTCTCTAATATCTCAAATAGAAATTTACATAAATCACTTAATATGTTCAAGGTTTAAAAACAAGCACACCAACCAATGATCTTTATCATCTAACTTTGAATCTGAAATTCCTAGAAAACTTGTAGCTTGCATATACTTAAATAACAATTTTTGTGAAAAGTAGTGTAAAAGAAAAAAGAGCATGGGCATTATCAAGAAGTTTAATTTAAAGATCATTAATAAGATATCAATACAACCCGTGCACATTATCAATAATTTCAATTAAATAACAATAACAAAAATGACAAAAACAAAGAAAGCAAGAAAGACTAACATATGTAGAAATAAGTGAAAATATAGTTTTATAGGCAAAAAAAGGGCATGGGCATTATAATAGAAGGCTTAAGCTCTGTTAAATGTTAGAAGGGTGTTGGATGCAACTTCAGTAGTGCTTCAAGTAATCCTTGTTGCTTCGGAGCCTAATTCACGTGGTCTTTCAACTTTTTGAATGCTTGAGTTGTCCTTTAGATTTTTGAAATGTCATACTAAATGTAAATCCCCGCAAAATTCATTTAGAAGTCCTAAAAAATAAAATTTTTGACATGAAAAACATATTCACATGCAAATAGCTTTAAGTATGTTGTCGACACTCAAAAATGATTAATCATAAACAATTAAAGTAAAACTAAGAGTTTCAATCCATATCATGCAAATTATTCACAAACATAATCTAGAGAAGAAAATTGATGGCAAATTAGATTCTAAAACTTTTCAAAACTTAATAAGATATAAAAACAATAATATCAACTAAAAGTGATTGATATCAAGGCAATCAACTATTTTATAATAATGATCTAATTTACACAACCTTTGTTCAATTTGAACATAATTTTTCAAATTTTTGTTTAAAACTACAAGACGTTGATCTTTAAAATACAACTTTAATTACTCCATTTGATGCATATAATTTTGACAATATTAAACTTTTGTTTTGATAGCAATTTATTTTAAAGTGGAGGCTAGACGCCACAAATACAAAAAATTACCTTCCATATATATTTGCTAGTCATTACATTAGGAGATTTTTCCAAATTTTCCAAATTTTCAAACAATGACTTTCACTCTTAATTTAAAGGTATATAATATTGACTTGACTAATGTAGCTTTTTCACTTGAAAATTTCAATTTGTAAACTATATTAAACAAAATAGGTATGATGTTCATGAATTCATTGAATCTGAAACTTCAAATAAATTTCCAAACTTAGATT
>JBAPGN010002936.1:0-41720 GCA_037355405.1 Vitis amurensis
ATCTAGGTTTTACAACTAGGGCCTTATTATTATTTTTTTTCTCTTTTAAGAGTTAAGAGTTTTAATGTTCTTATTTAGTTTATCCTTTTAAAAATAAAAATTAAATGTAATTTTTAATCAAAAGGGGTTTAGCCATCGAATACGATGCATGTGAAAAATGCTTGTTCACACATATTTAAAAGAAAAAAATGATATTTTTGCCAAAATCCTAACTTCTCTGCAAATTTAACAATGTTCCCACCCATTTTTTCATCCTACCATGGTTAGCTCAACTTGAGGAAAAAATAAAGTAAAAAAAAAAAAGGACTTATTTTTAATTTGAATTAAAATTTTAATTTACAATTTTTTGCAATTACATTTTTGAGTTATGACCATGTCATCATTATAAATTTAATATTTCATATTATCTGATATTTAGATATGTTATATCAAGGTTTGGTACTTTTCAAGTGTAATTAAGTAAAAAGATTTTCGAAACATGAATAAAAAAAAAATTATCAAACATAAAAGAATCAAGAAGGGATCAAGTTCACTATCATAGGTCTTTGTAAGTTGGTTCATATCATATTGTATTTCATATTTTATCAATGCACCTGACTCTCCTACATCCAAGAGCTAAATTAGTTCTATATTTTCGTAAATTTGATCAAAAACTTGTTTTGAGGAAAAAAACCTAAGTTTTAATTTGGTTAAAAAAAATTAAAAGATTTTTAAATTCTCAAGGATTCAAAATCTTGGATCAACTTTGTGATCCTCCAAGTAGGGAAAATCTCACGTTTTCTCAGTGGATTTAAAATCAAACTTGTGATTTTCTCTAAGTGGGGTTTGTTGTCACCTCGCGTATCCGGCGGTCCACGTTGCTGCTGGATGGAGGGGCAAGCGATTCTCAACACATAAAAGGGGTTCTTGACTCAGCGGTTGCACCTGCAAAAGGCGTCCGGACGGTTCGGACACACCCTCCGATATTTTGTTAGCCATGGTCAGAGAGAGGAAGAAGATAATGGCCCGTTGGCTATTTACTAGTATGAGAAGGTTAACCAAGTGCGTCCTTTCTTCTTCGTGCTGGGTTTACTGTATACACTTCAGGGGTACGTTCCTCTCTTAATTTGGGTGAGGAATGTTCTAGGTTCCATGATGACATTAAGTAGCAGCGAGACATCATCACCCTACAAATCGGCTGTCAGGAACCATGTAGGTGTGCGCTACGTTCAGAATGATCGTGTAAGTGTCAGTAGAATTGTGGGAATTGACTTGCTGTCCTTTCATCTTGGTCTTCTCACTCTGCAGGAGACAAGTGTGGTCTGGTTGTTTTTTGTGGTTGCGTGTAAGACTCACTTAATTTAATTGACCATCCAAGACGATTTACTTCGGATGGCTCATGCTGATTATCCGGAATGTGTTGTGTAGATACCCGGATGTGACGGCTCTGCCGGCGTCGTTTGCTCTTCCTTGATAGGAGAAGCTGAAACGCCGTGCCTTTCCTTGAGGCTCGGATAGGATACTACACCATGCGTTTTCCTTAAGGGATCGCGATGGTGATGTCCGGCTGATAATTACGTGCCAGCGCGCCATGGCTGTGTGCCGACGTCAGGGGAGGGTCCCTACCATTGCCCTTTTTAACTTGCCTATTTTCGCCAACAAATGGGGGTTTTAAAAAATTTTTTAAAAAAAACTTGGGGGCTTCTTTGGGGGGGGAACTTCGAAGAGGCCCCTTGTCTGATGGCCACTGGCGATGTGTTGCGGAAGCCAAAAAAGCATATATGACGAGCGCCGACCTGTGTTATCCCCAGGCAATTTGTCGTTTCTAAATGTGGAATAGATGTTCGTTGGGTTTCCGAGGGGAGTGTTCTGTAACAATAGGCACTGCGTATCTCCTTATTGTTTTTTTCTTTCCTACTGCATTCCATGATAGACCTTTCTTGGCTTTTGCTTTCTGTTGATCCTTTGCTTTCCTGAGTTAACTTCGAAAGCTCTTTTGTACCGTGTTTTTGTATCGCGGGCTCTATTTGTTAGCTGTAAGTGACTTGTACCGGGACAGCAACGCCCTTCTGCTTCAAGCTTTATTTGGTACGTACTTTTTCTTCTATCATTCTTTGTTGTGTCTGCTGTTTCTTCGAACTGGTTTTTGTTTTGCTTGGCATTGTTTCTGACGGTCGCTTGCGCATTATTTGTTGAATGTTTGCTTTGTTGATTTGGGGGGGGGGGGGGGGTTGAGGGGTTTTTACTGATGCTGGGTTAGCTTGCGTATTTCTGACTGCTGGGGTTACCTTGCCATTGCTTTTGCATGTATGATTTTTGGTTTGCTTTGTCGTAAAATGCTCCAAACAAGGCTGTTTCATCTGCCGGGTAAGCAACTGGCGAAAGCGAAGAGAAACTGAATGTGAAGAATTCGGGAGCGATTCTGTATCAAATGGCATACTATGGAATGTTGGTGAACGAGGTTGACGCCTTTGCCCACTGAGGTGAGAAAACTTATGCTTTTCACAAAGAACAAATTCACGCGGGCTCGGCTGCTATGCGGCTTGTTCTATGAATTCATTTCACTTCTCTCAGATTCACCATGCTCATATCATCCCAATACCAGTCCGGGTGTTGATGGGGTGCAGCATCTTAACATGATGTACAACCTCGGAACTTACGCTACTAGAGGTGTTCTTTGTCTTATTTCCTGAAAAGGCAAAAACTGATATCTTCAGTTTGTCCTTTCGCACCTGCCTCCCTTACATGTGACAGAGTGCCAGAATATTATTGACAAAGGAGGAGCGAGGATTAGTGGGGATCACGGCGTGATGGCAGACTATCAGTCACCATCGAGCCCTTTTCCCCAACTATACTATGGAATTTCCGGTAGGTTAACTTTGCGACTTTTGCGGTTCTATTTTGTATGACTTTTGTGTGACTTCGGATGGTATTTCTATCTTTTGATGTGTATGCAGTCTCGGAATGAGGCCAACCTTGTGGATTGGGGTGAAAGCGTCCTTCGCCTGTGTCTATAAATTATACGAAATAATATTCCAAGGACCGATGTCTGCAACATTGCTTACCGCGCGAACTTCGGTTGGGCGATCCCCCAGTTGTCAAAGAAAGTCCCAGGGTATGTTTTCAAATTCTCCAGGAAAATAACGAAGGAGGGATAGTGCTGGGGGCATTATACTTGTGAAGGGAGTCCCTTACCAGGCCAAAGGCCGATGGCTGATAACGGCGAAAATCCTGGAGGAAACGGTAAGAAAAAGAATGAAGGCACTATCCGGAAGGCTCCCTGACGAAGCGGGGTCGGACTCTCTCCAATGAACTCACGAAAAGAAGAAGATGGTGAGAAGAATGGGGAAGAAGTGAGGGAGCCACTCTCCCAGGAGTTCCGCTCACAAATTATTTACGAGGGGGACGTAATGATGTAGGAGCCAATAAATGCTGCTCTACATTCTCTCGAGGGCCGGCGCATCCGGGGTTGATTTTTGATTCGGGTACTTCTGCCGCGATTGCCGTCTGGCTATTGCGACTAGAGAAAGTGCATCCATCACCGTTCCGAATACCTTAATTCGGTGTGATGCAGTGGAAACACACGTCTGGAGGAAGGCGGGGCGAAAAGCCAAGTCAGCCCTTGAAGGACCGGATCGAGCTGCCATGTCCGGTGAAAGGCTCCTTCAAAAAGCGCGTTCAACGCAGCGACCTGCGGTCCGACTGCTTGGCGCTTCAAGGCGCAGCAAGAGATCGACAGTTAGCTGCTTCCTTTCCCATTGAGCCCATCCGGCGAGGAGTGGGATTGCCACTGGGACTTAGCGCCCCGCAAAATTCCGATGAAGAATGCATCGGACAATCCCACCGTCGATTATGGAGGTGCCTTAGTCCGGGACAAGATCTCCTCTGCTCTTCATTCTGATGGAGGATCGTACGATGTACTCTTGACTAGCCTTTAGCTATCGGATGTTTTGGAGTCAAGGCTGTGAGCCATGATAAGCGCTGTATTTGGAAGCCATCGAAACTTTGTGTTTATGATTTGGTTCGTGTGATGGTAAACAGGTATTATAATTGTCTTGTGGTTTTTTGTTCTTGAGTGTTGTAGTGTGCAGTATGTATTTATGTCTTTGCTTTTCGTGTTTGTGTGTCAGCTGATGAGGGCCTCCGCGACTGTCCAAACACATCTTTTTACTCAATGCTGAGGTGCTGACTAATGAGGAACTTCGTCTCGGCGCCACAGAAATTGGAAAATCATTTGCGTCTGAGTTTGAGAGATCCGAGGCCAGTGTGTCACCTTACAAAGGGAAAATGAAGACCTCGGTTGGTTGGCTGAGCGCGAGAGCAAAGGAAGAAATCTTACTGCCTGGCGTTGCACGAGTCGGAGGGCAAGGCTGCCTCGCTGATGGTTGAAGTGAGCCAATCCGAGACGACAGTTTTAAATGAAGAAGCAGAAGGAAGACTTGCAGCTGTGCTTGGATGCGCAAAAGAAGAGCTAGAACGGAGCTTGCTGTAGAAGGGAGGAACTTGCAGCAGTCCAACAACAAGTGGATGAGTTATCTTTGGTATCGGTGCTCTGAAGAAGAATGGATTAGCGAATACCTGGATTCCTCGGGTGAAAAGAACTTCATGAGAAACTGCTCCCAATAGTTTTTTTAATTCGCTCATTTCCGTTTAGTTCCGGAATCTCATTGAATTGACTATTTTATATCAATAAACAGGTATTCTTCTTCATTTGCACTGCGTGTACTTTTTGAAGTACTGCTTTAAATTGGAACATTCTATGGTCTAAGAACGGCGGTTCCAATCCTAACTTTTTGTGATATAGGATTCATTTTCATTGCTTAGACACTGATATAGTCCTTCCCATTGGCTTGAGAACTTTCTGAACATGCTCAGCAGTATTTTCGAAAAACTTTTCTAAGTACTAGCGTACCATTTTTTGAGTTCTGGGTCTGACTTTCGATATAATGTGCTAGGCTATTTGTTGATAAACTCTGCCATCCGGATGGCCGCGCTTTCTCTGGGTTCGTCGCCAGTCCAAATTCTTCCTAATTCCATGTTTGCATTCACCTTGCTTTGCTGCGTCAGTCCGTAGTAGGAAGGCCTATTTCAAGTGGGATGATGCATCCAATTCCGTATGCCGCAGGCGCGAAGGAGTGTTTCTGTTGGTCGTCGGGCATGGTTCGGATAAGCCCACAGACGCGGCAGCTCCTCTACCCACTTCCTTAGCTTGTTCAAGCCTTTCTTTAGGGTTGATGAGGTCTTTGATTTGTGGCTTCTGCTTGCCCATACTTGAGGATTAAACGCGGGTGGAGTACGAATTCCGCGTTATTTAACTCCGAGCAAAATTCCTTAAAGCAATGCTGTCGAATTTGACTTATCAACTATGATATGTTTGGGAATTCCAAAACGGAACTATTCTTTCACACGAACTTGTGCACACCTTGTCCTTGATTTAGCTATGCTTCAGTTCCACCCTTTGCTAAAGTATCAGTGGCACAGGAGGAATTTTCTAAGCGGGCGCTGCTGGAAGGGTCCACTATGTCATGTCCCACTGTGGGCGAAAGGCATGGGCCAGAAACTATTTCAACGCTGCTGATGGCATATGTGGGATGGGAGGCGTACACTTTACATTTATCACATTTTGACATATGCTGCCGGCATCTTTCTTCATTGTTGGCCCAATAGTATCCCTTGGGAATGTGCTCTATGCGCCAGAGATCGTCCTCTCGTATGATTTCCAAATATTCCTTCATGTAATTAGCTAGCACATACTGGGCCTCTGAATGCTCAAGACATCGAAGATAGGCCCTGTAAAGGATCGCTTGTATAGATGCCCCCAATTAGGGTAAAACGGGCCGCTTGCACCCGAGTTTTATGCGCCTGTTTAGGGTCTCCGGTCGGGTCCTGTCCGGAGAATACTCCGCGATGTCATGCGTCCATTCTCGATCATTTGTATTGACTTGCTTCAATGGTGTTGCAAGTGGATCTTCTGCAACAGAAGGACTGTCTGCACATGTACAGTAATAGAATGGCTTCTTTGATGGGTAGGGAGGCGGCTATGCCAGCCAAGGCGTCAGTGCGCCGCATTGTCGGCTCGCTTGATTTTTTCAATTGTCCACTCAGTGAATTGCTGTAAGTTGCTTCTTACTTTAGCCAAGTATCGCGCCATGCGTGCGTCCTTAGCTTTCATATTCTTTTTGAACGTGGGCCTTACCACCAGTTGCGAGTCGCTGCACGATCCGGAGTCTGGACACGGACAGCGCAAAGGCGAGGTCCAATCCGGATAAGATGGCCTCATATTCTGCTTCGTTATTGGATGCGGAGAATCCCAGCCGGATGGCTTGCTCCAGATATTCCCCAGTTGGGGACTGTAGTACAAGTCCTATCCGGAACCTGATGAACGTGAGCTCCATCAACTCCGAGAGTCCACCACTCTTGTTCCTTTGATTCATAGTGTTGATTAGGTCTGCGTGAATATTCTAGCACAAAGTCAGCCATTACTTGGCCTTCTTGGATAATCTGGGGTTGGAATTCGATTCCAAATTCGCTCAAGTTCGATGGCCCATTGTAGCATTCGCCCGGTTAAATTGGTTTATGTAAAATGCTTCGAAGGGGGTTGGTCGGTCAAGACGATTATCGGGTGTGCTTGAAAATAGGGGCGAAGCTTTTGGGCAGCACTTCGAGAGAGCTTAAGGCTGTTAGCTCGCATTTTTGAATACCTGGTTTCTACATCTTGCCAATGCCCTGCTAACATAGTAGACAGGTTTTCTGCTCTTTTGGTGAAGGGCAGCGGAATAGGACGGCGCTGATTGCCCATTCTGAGACAGCCAGATACATGTATAGAGCTTCTCCTGTGGGATGGGGCTGGCTTAAGATAGGTGGCTGCATAAGACAATGCTTAAATTTTTTGAAAGCATTTGACAGCTGTGCCGTCCCATCCTTGTGGCCAGCTTTCCGTATTGCCAAGAAGAAGGGTCGGCAATTCATCAGTAAAGCGGGCTATGAAGCGTCCTAATGCGACAAGCTTGCCTGTGAGGCGTTGTAGCTCCTTCTTGCTTTTGGGTGGAGGTGTTTCCATGACTGCTTGACCTTGTCCGGACTGACTTCTATGCCTCTCTGACTGACCATAAACCCTAGGAACTTGCCAGCACTTACGCCAAAGGCGCACTTAGAAGGGTTTAGTTTCATGCCATACCTTCTTAGGAGGTGAAAAACTTCTTGCAAATGAAGAACGTGCTCTTCTCGATCTTTGCTTTTGACTACAATGTCGATCAATATATACCCTCTACTGTGTGGCCTATCAAAGGTTTGAAAATTGTGGTCATAGCCTCTGATAAGTGGCCCCAGCATTTTTGAGTCGCGACGGCATGACCTTGTAGCATATAAGGCCGTGTGGTGTTATGAATGCTGTCTTCTCTTGGTCACCCGGGTACATGGGAATTTGGTGGTACCCGGAGAAGGCATCCAAGAAGAGAGAGCATCCCTTGCCCGGAAGTTGAATCCACAATCTGATCTATTCGCGGCAAGGAAAAACTGTCTTTTGGACATGCGTTGTTAAGATTGGTGTAATCGATCACAAACTCGCCATTTTCCTTCTTTCTTTGGCACCACTACCCAACGTTTTGCGCAAATAGATAAGAGGATAGGAAGATATGCTTGTCGATGAAATCCTGGTGCCTTCCGAGGCACTTGTCCATTTGTTTTTTCACAGCGTTACGGAATCATTTTTAGTCTGTCGCCCAAAACATGTGAAGTCGTCTAATCTATCTGCGATATCGGTGGGGGCAGCTGAAAAAAGACGTTTGCTTGTAAGGCATAGAGGGATGGATTCCTTCATATCCGAATTGCGTCATGAAAGTCACTGGTGCTTGAAGGATATTTGCATCTCTGAGTTTTTCTTTTATGCGTTCATGACGGGAGCTGATGTCGTGAGATGCTCATTCTCTAGAATTGGCTTGTCTGTAAGGGATTGCTGACGGGGATCCTTGTCCGCCGGACCCAATAATTGCTATTCGGTATGCGCATGCTGGGGTTTCAGGAGAGATGGACCTTCCTGGGCTAGTTCCCCTTTCAGTGCATTTGATAGCCATTCTCGTGGCCGAATGGATGCCATACAAGTCAGTTGCCTTCGTTGGTGAGGAAACTCACCATTTGATGATATGTGGAAGGGATGGCTTTCATGTAGTGGACCATGTGCGTCCTACGGACTGACCATTGAAGGGTGACAACTCTTGTACCACCGAGAATTGCACATTGAGAGTGACAGGGCCAGCTTGGATCGCAGTATAAATGTCTCCCAAGGATGTGGTCGATGACCCAGTGAATCCGGACAAGATTCGTCCGGGGTTTCAAGGCTGCGAGACTATGTCCATGTGACCAACGACTGATGCTTGGATGAGGTCAGCTGAACTGCCTGGGTCGACCAATATACGTCTGACATCGAAATCCCCTATCTCTATGGAGAGGGGATGAGGGCATCGCGATGTGCTGTAGTGTTCGTGTGGTGGTCCCACTGGTGGGAAAATGATTGGTCCCGTCATGGGGTGAAGCCTTCTCCAGTTAGACTGGCCGGATAGAATTGATGCGCTCGTGTATTGACGCTGCCCGCAATAACTTCTTGCCATTTCCGCCTAGAATCATATTCCTCGTCAGATGGACCCCCATTGATGTAGTTTATGACGGCCTTGGGGGCAGCTGGGGGCCCTGGAGGTTCCAGAGTTATGATGTTGAGAGGCGTCCCTTCCTCCAGTGTCTGAGCGAAGGTATTGTTTTAAATGACCTGCTTTGATGAGCCTTTCAACTAGATACTGGAGGGATCGACATGTCTCTGTTGTATGACCATGGTCTTTGTGGAAGGCGCATTTCTTGCTGCGGTCTCTTATGGATGGGTCTGTTTCGATGGGTCTAGGCCACCTGAAGTCGGACAACCCTTGGATTATTGGAAGAAGTTTTTCGTATGTCATGGATAGGGGTGTGAGAGGCGGCCTATCCGGACGACTCGGCCCATCCTGCCTCCGGTCAGCTGGTTTTGGTCGGTCCGGAGGTTTGGCATTTCTTTCCGCGTTACTTCTAGACGCTCGTCCGGCAACCAAAACTTGCTGGGTTGGCTGCGCGTACGTTCATCTTCGAGCATCGAATATTTATTAGCCCTTCTGAACAAGTCATCCATTGTTGTAGGAGGCTTTTTGGCCAATGATTCGAAAAATGGAGTGCCTGGGACAGATGCTTCGCTTGAAGATCTGCAGGACAGCATCCATGCTGCAAGCCTCTATCTGAAGTACGGCCTGGCCAAATCGTTTCACAAAATTCTCTCAAGGATTCGTTATCTCGCATCTTTATATTCTGCAGGGTTGCTGATATTCTGCTTGTGTCGAGCAGAACATAAGTATTGTCCTACGAAAGCTTAGATAGGTCCCTGAAATTGTCAATGGAATTGGGAGGGTAGGCGATGAAACCATGATAGGGCCTGTCCTTAATAGGCTGGCGGGAAATACTTTGCATAGCAATGCATCGTTGCCAATATCGAGCGTCATAAGCTGTCGATAATGCATGATGTGATCGAAGGGATCGTTGGTTCCATCGTATGTGGAAAATTTTGGTCGAGGAATCCCCTGGGGGCTCGTAATGAATGATTTGAGAGCAAAAGGGCGTGGAGAGCATGTCATCCAGCCTTTTGCTGATAGAGCCGATGGGTGGCTCGTTTGGGAAGTTTCTCCCAGTCGGTCGTTCTGTTAGATGCGGGAGAACGTTCGCGTTGCTGGGGGTGACCATGGGGTCACGACGCGGAGATACGTTCTGCACCATGGGAGCGATTCTTGGGTCAGGGCGTGGTGCCCAAGTTGTGGCTACTGGTGGCCTTGATCTGCCAGGCTCTTGTGGGCCTAGTCTTGCGCGCATTAGAGCTTGACAACTGTGATTTTCTATCACGTTGTCTTTTTGCTGAAAAGTGAGTGGAATCTGAGCTTTCCTCACGGGGAGCTCGAGGCATAGGTGTGCGTGGCTCATGGGGCTTACGTTGCCTGCTCCTGGGACAACTCCTGCTGATTCAGGATATATTGATTCAGGGCTCCGGTCTTGAGTTCGCCACCTGGCCTCTTGAACGCTGACGACGAGGAGGGCCCGACGTTGAGGCCTGAATGCGTAACACAGCGTTTTCTTCTCTCAACCTCTCTGTCTCCTGGAGGAGAGCTTTTAGTTGTTTTTCGCTTGCCAACTGTCTCCTTTCGATGGCTTTACGCCAATTCAAAATTATCCTCTTCTCCTCCACCGGAGGATCGGCTTCGGGAAGGGTGTCGCCATTGTTGTTAGTAACTGAATCAGGTATAAAAACAAAATTTCCCACAGACGGCGCCAATGTTGTCACCTCGCGTATCCGGCGGTCCACGTTGCTGCTGGATGGAGGGGCAACGCGATTCTCAACACATAAAAGGGGTTCTTGACTCAGCGGTTGCACCTGCAAAAGGCGTCCGGACAGGGTGTCCGGACACACCCTCCGATGATTTTGTTAGCCATGGTCAGAGAGAGAGAAGAAGATATGGCCCAGTTGGCCTTTTACTAGGTATGAGAAGGTTACCAGTGTCGGTCCTTTCTTCTTCGTGTGGAGACTTACTTATACAGCTTCAGGGGTACTGTTCCTCTCATTAATGGTGAGGAGATGTTTTATGTTGCCATGATGACATTAAGTAGCAGCAGAGACATCATCACCCTACAATCGGCTGTCAGGAACCATGGTAGGTGATGCGACTGTCAGAGATCGTGGTAGGTGATCATGTAGAATGATCGTGGGAAGTGACTTGCTGTCGCTTCATCTTGTCTTCTCACTCTGCAGGAGACAAGCTGTGGGCCATGGCTGTTTGTTGTGATTGCGTGTAAGACTCACTTTACTTTAATTGACCATCCAGACGATTTATATCCGGATGGCTCATGCTGATTATCCGGATGTGTTGTGGAGACTACCCGGATGTGTACGCTCTGCCAGCGTCGTTTGCTCTTCCTTGGATAGGAGAAGCTGAAACGCCGTTTGCCTTTCCTTGAGGCAGTCCGGATAGGATAACTACACCATGCGTATCCTTAGGGGAATCCGGATGGTGATGGTCCGGCTGATAATACGTGCCACGCGTCGCCATGAGCTGTGTGCCACGTGTTTCCCAAGGGGAGGGGTCCCTACAGGGTTTTCTTTTTTTCAAATTATTTTTTGGTTAGATATTTTAGTATTCATATTTTATTCTTGTTTATTTAAATTAGAGCTTCATTAGTTTGTTAGCTCTATCTCGTTTATTTATTTATTTTTTTTTGAAAAAATTAATTATTTTTTTAGTCTTTTAACTTAGGTATATGATACCAATATGAGATGACAATATAGATTTGCCTTAGAACTTATCAATTCAATCACCAATTTTACGACATAATTTGAACAATACTTACACCTAAACCAACATCTTGAACAATCTTTTGTAATTCCACTCTTACATGGTTCACCTCCATACAATTTTAAATTTAAAGTCTATTTGGATATATTTCCTATTTTTAAAATAAAAGATAATATAAACTTTTATATAATATACAAGAATTCTTAAAAGATTGACATTGAAAAATAATGATTTTAAAATCTGCTTAAAAATTTTGCTACTTTATATTTTAAAATTTCCAAAAGTGATATTTAAAGAAGTAAGGTAAATTTATATTTTTGTATAAAATTTTCCTCTTTTAAATAAAAGTTTTTTATTTTAGAAAACACAAAACATGAAATATATCCAAACTAACACTTAGGGCTTGTTTGGGAACTATTTTTTAGAACAATTTTCTGTTCTCCATAACAAAAAACATAGAAAACACATTTGACAACTAAAAATTATTTTCTGTTTTCTGTTTTTAAGAATAAGAAACACTGTGTTTTCAGTTGATAATTTTTAGTTGTTTTATATTATTTTCACTTATTTTCTGAAGGTTGTTTTAAGAAATAATTATACAAACATGTAAAATGATTAAAAACAAAACACTAGATATAAAAATTATTTTTAAAACATATTAAAAATATTAAAAACAGATTAAAAAAATTAGGTTTCCAAAAAGACTTTTGTTCTACAAAAATTAAAGAACAATTTTAAAAACTGTTCTTAAAAACTATTTTTTAACATTGTTTTTAAAAACATTTACCAAACCGAACCTAAGGGCATGTTTGGTTGTTCTTTTTGAAAACTGTTTTGGAAAACAATTTTTGAGAACAGTTTTTTGTGTTTTCAGAAAAAAAAAAATTGTGTTTGGGAACTGAATTCTGGAAAATAATTTTTATTCTAAAAAAAAAAACATATTTGGTTGAGTTAATAAAAAAGTTTTTTAGAATATGTAAAACAAAAAACATGTTTGAAAATTATTATTTTTTAATTAATAAAGTGTTTTCTTCCATTAACTTGATATTATAAATATATAAATAATTTTCATATGCACAATTCATTTAAATTAAAAAAAAAATTATTTCATTTTGAAATTTTTACACCATTTATAATTTTCTTAAACAAATGATGACTTTGTTACCGTATGTAAGTATATTAATTTCAATAATTTAAGGAAGAAGAAAGGGTTTGCAGGTGGGGGTGTGGTGGTTGGGTGGAGCTTACTTTATGAAAACACAAAAAACCGTTAAAAAAACACAAAAAGAAGGAAGAAAAAATACGAAAAACAATCTATTTTTTTTAACAGTAAAAAAACAATAAAAACATATTTTTATTGTTATAAAAAAAATGGTTTTTGAGAAGACAGAAAACACAAAAAACAAAAACACACCCCTTCCCCAAACAAGTTTTTTTTTTTTTTTTTTAAAGAATAGAAAACAATTGTTGAAAATAGGACCAAACGGGCCTAATATTTTCTTTTTCCTTGCTTTTGGCCATCTCTCCTTTATACTCATTTCCTTTCCCTCCTACTTTCCATCATAAAGGGGCTAGAAGATCCATTGTAATGCTTCTGCAATTACGAGGCCTAAGGACCAATTGCTTGTGGATTAATTGTCTGCACAAAACTTCCCTTTCCCCGAAGAAACAACGCATAGAATGATCAATTATGCATCTCCACAATTCTTACAGAGAAATTCATGGAACCTTCCTGATAATGAGGTTAACTCCATGTTCTGGTTCAATGATTAGCTGAAATGCAGGCGAGTGTCGGTATGCTGGCGAGATTGAAAAGCTAAACTTTGATAGAATGAGAGACAAGATCACCTTCAATTCAGCCATGGCGAAGTGTTGGCCAATACAAGTCCTTGTTCCCATTCCAAATGGCATATAAGCTTGAGGAATTTTACAGGCCCCTTGGATTCCATTACCAAATCTTTCTGGATTGAATAGGTGTGCATCGGGTCCCCATACATCAGGGTGGTGGTGCAATGTTGGGACTGGAATCCAAATCACTGAATTTCTCGGAACTGAAAGGTCTCTAAACTTCATGTCTTGAAAGGTCTCTCTTGCTACGAATGCCACCACAGGATAAAGGCGCAATGTCTCTTGAATCACCATAGCCAACTGCAATGACAAAAAGTAGGAATGTGAAATATTTTAGCTATATCTCCAATTCAAGCCTACCACACATATATATATATACCGTTTTCATGCGTCGCAGCATATCAGCATCTGGAAGGCGACCCTTGCAAATTTCAAGCACCTCAGCACGAGCACGAGCTTGCCAGTCTGGATGCGTAGCTAACAGCACTAAGGCCCATGACGCGGTTACGGCAGTGGTCTCATTGCCAGCAAAGTATATGTTCTTACAATTATCGACTATGAACTTGTCTGAGTTGATATTCATTGAAGGTTTACCATTGTGACTAGATGAACTTTTGGCAGCCTCGAGTATCATTTGCAAAAGGTCCTTTTCGCCGTGTTGAGCCCCATGCGTTCATTTACCACCTTCAATATCATCATGTTTATCTCCTTCTCTAATCTCCATATCTCTCTATTGTTTTTGTTTGGCAAGTGTCTGTCATTACATTAATTTGGTGATGATGGCAAAAAAAATAGACTGAAAACAAGGCTCTTGAATATTAAAGGATGTGATATCATTGTCATTATTCTTACCTCCACCCAGGAACCCCAGTGTATGAAAACCCCTTGGACATGATCTTTTGAAGAGTTCGGAGCTTTAAGAATATGTCTTTTCCTTGGGAATAGCTGCTTCCAAAGCAAGCTCTTGAGATTATATCTGCGGACACCCTTCTCAAATCCTCATCAACTCTAATATCTGCGACTCCTTCCTCATTGTCTACACTATTCTCCCAAGTTCTGAGCACTATGGTAGTAGAATCCACCATTGAATTCACCATTCCCTTCAAAACAGAGCGTTTAAACGGTTGAGTTCTCCATAGAAGTATGAACTTGATCGAGTAGTACCCCAGAAGAGTACTATTAGAATAAAGCAACAGAATGTGATAGGCATGATGTATATATACTTGTGCATTATCTAGTGATCCTCTATTATAAGTGTCTTCATACATATCAACTGTTAAGTACTTGTATGAATTCCACTAACCAAATGTTATTTAGAAGTATTCACTGTTTGTTTTCAAAAATATGCATTAGCCCTATCAAATGAAGGGCCACATTAGAATTTTCATGGTTCTTGGTTTCTCTAGTTAATTAATTTGAACCGGTTGCATAGTGAGCAGTTGAACTAATACACAATCAGTGCCCCATATCTTAGCTGTTTCTAAGAGGTTAAGATGTCAAGAAGTAGATCAACAATGAACATGAGACTAATTTGAGCTTTAACCCTAACAATCCATCCACCTCATGACAGCCTTATTTAGGCTTTGGCCAACAGTGAATATTAATTTTACTTAGACATTGGTCCTAATATCCTACTCTGATCGATAAGCATGCAGACTAAAAATTATCGAGGAAAACAAGTAAGCGATATAGTAATTCATATGAATGCCCGATCTCCTGTGAAATCTAGCTATGATACTATGTTAAGCTTTTAAGTTTTCTAATGTTATATTTGGTTCCAAAAAAAGTACTAAGAAAAGAAAAAAGAAATGATAAGGAAAATGATTTTCTTATTATTTTCATCCAAACATACCGAAAGATTTCAATTTGTAGAAGTGGGCTAAACAATGAATCGAGCGGTAAATTTAGGTTTAGCCATCAAACATTATATTATTGTAAATAGAGGAGATACATAATCCTTGTTCCATGTACAACTCAGAGCACCATGATTTTTTTGTAAGCCACTTGAACCATAGTATAAAATTGCCTTCACCAAACAGAGGCCCTGCGTCCTTAGATGCAAAAGAAGGCCTTCCTGACCAGAGAAGTTGCAAGAGGCTTATGTGTTTTCACATCTTCTGCTCCGTTATGACGTATTGTACGTTTCCAGCTTGAAATATGTATATTGTCCTGCATGTGACAGTGTCACACCCCTATACATCAACCGATTAACTGCTAATTTAGAAAACAGGAGTGAAACAGAAATACATTGCATTAAAAAGAAAGTTCATCTTAGCATATAATAAACTTCAGCACTCCTTGTATTCCAATGCTTTTGTATCATTGTACAAGTTCATTTCTTATGGAGTATTGGTAAAATTAAACTTATTATTATGATTTAAGTTTAAATTATATTTAATTGTTGATTGATACTTATTATTATACATTGTCTAATAAATTAACTTAAATATTTCTAAATTATCAAATTGACTAATTTTCCTCACAATTATAAGTAGGTAAAGAAGTCAATAATACTGAGTCGATGACAGTGTAGCGAAGAGTTTATGAAATAACTGAATAAATTGTGGTAAAAATGTAAAATAAAATAGAATTAGAATAAGTTAATTATTTTTATTACATTTAAGTGTATTTTTTATAGATAACATGTCGATAGATAATTAACTATCCTATCAAACATACTTAATTTATTTAATAACTTAAATTAAATTATTAAGTTATCTTAAGTTATTAAATTTGTTCACCAAACAAATCACCCAAATGTATTATACTCAAAAACAAATATTTTTAAATAAAGTTAGGTAGTTGCATATATTGACTGAAATAGCGGTGGTTGGATGAATCATTGATGTTCGATAAAATAGTCAAGCAAGTGGGGACCATGGTCACGGGCTCACTGTTTTGGATAAAAAGAAACTCACAAAAAGTTCACACAAATGATGAGTTTAAACTCTTAGAGTTTTTCACGGGTTTTAGTGACTATATTTCAAATAGCATATTCTTAAAAAGAATCTAACTGGAGTCGGTCCATCTTTCAGATTTTTTCCTTCAATAGTCACATAAAATTTAGAAATTTGAGTGAGCTTTTACAATGTGTTAATTTGAAAATATAGGAAAGCTAGAATATTGAGATTCAATTTTCGAAGTGTTTTTATCTTAAAAAATATTTTTGAAAAATAAATTAGGTATTTGATAAAATTTAAAAAATATTTTTAAAATTTTGAAACATATTGATGAGTATTAAAAACAAAAAAACACTTTTTAAAATAAGCTAATTTCTTTGTTTAAATGATATTTTGATGAAACACAATCCAAATGCCTGCTCTTGATTGACAGATTTTCTCTTCTAAAACAATAAATATTCAAAGCTTATAATTACCTAATTGAGGTAATTATGCACTATTAATATCCAATATTAGTGGAATTTTTTTAATTGACCTAAAATAATTATTTTTCAAACAAATTAAATGGTAAATCTTTGTTTTGATACAACTGTTTTATTTTATGTTTTTTAAATAAAACTAATATAAATTAATTAAGTACAAAAAAATTAGATTACTATCTTTAAAATTTATTTAAAAAAAATTAAAATTTAAGTATTATATTTTTTGACACTTCAATTTATAGAACAATTTTTAAATCATAATTTTTTTAATGAAGTATTTAAAGTTCTGTATCTATTATAAAGTTAATATATCTTTTTATTTTAAATATAAAATGAAAATATATCAAATAGGACCAATATTATTACGAGTTTTTTATTGTATTATTAAGAAATGGCAACCAATTATTCATATATGAAATTTATAAGAACTTCAAGATAATAATAAATAATGATATAAATGAAGCATTCTTTAAATGGATGGGCTAAAGTGAAGATAAGAATATATGGTTTCAATTGGATGGAGACATACATTTATATTAAATAACTAAACCCTGAATTCTATTTTTAATTTTTCAATCTCCACCAAAATGGAAACCTTTTTAAATTATTTCTTTGGAAAGAAAATAACTTTAATTCTTAACTAAAATTCACATGACTGATAACCATCAGAAGATTGTTTTCAATCTTTCATTTTAGGCAAGGGGAAAAATCCAAATTAATTTCAGATGCCTTCCCAAATTCACAAAATAGTTTTGTTCCTAAAATTTAGGAGTGAAGTAATAAAATTAAATAATTTAAGCACAAAGAGATTGAGGATCAGGAGAGGGTACATATGATCTCTCTCCACTTGATGATATTAGAGCAAAGAGTGAATGAGGGCCAGTCTTGAGCAATAGAGTCATGATCTTTTGCAGCGTGAGTGTGTGAGTTGGATTCTTCTTATCTAGCTATATTCCAAACAGAAGAAGGTGTAGTCCCTTCTATCCTTCCTTTAATTTTGAATTGAAGCTCTTGTGCAAAAACAACGTGGTATAGAGATATATAACAACCTAAAAACACCCACACCGCTGATACATTATCCTTGTTAACTAGTCTGCAGCTTCTTTTCCTTTATTCTTATTCTTCCTTTTTTATCCCCTGTATTTCTTTTTCCGTCTCTGGAGTTTTCTTATTTATTTTGGAGGGCTGTGTAAATTTTTTTTTATTATTATTTTCTTAATGCGTCTTTATGAAGAACTGCGTGGCAGCGAACCGTAGGGCCAGAAACATTCTTGATCCTGTCTATTATATGTTTTGGCAGACTGTACCATGACTTGGATTTGTATTACTATATCTATTTATATATATGCAGTGATGAAGAAAATAAATTCAATACCTACCTAGTTTCATTGGTTCAAAGTTGTGGTTATCATTATTGATTTGGAGAGTGCTAGTATATTTGGTTCTACCTCTCTTCATGTTGTCAATAGACCAAAAATATACCAATTAATATTATCCTAATGAGTATCAATGCCCTTCCGTCCCACATTATATCAAACGAAACACATAGGAGTATATCACTTGAAAAGCTTATAAAAAGACTAGGTGGTGTTTGTTTTTTTACTTAATTCTAAATAAAACCTTAATGTTTAATAGTGTTAAATATTAGGTTGTTTGTTTTTGTAGCATTTTATTTCTATTAAGTAATTAAAAAGTAAAAAAAAAAAAATCAATATGTTATTTTTCTATTTAGAAAAGTTATATATTTTGATTTTTCTATTAGTAAAAATTTTATAATAAATCATGAAAATATAGAAAAACAAACACCACCTAAGACTATTTGTCAAAAGAAAGGTGAATTCTATAATTAAACCATGATTAACTTAATTGTCGGGAAGGAGTATGGTTAACTTATTGTCAGAAAGAAGTCGCAAGCTATTTTCTCTTCCTAAAGTTTTATATGAAATAATCGGGATCAAATAAATAAAGTTGATTTGGCTCATTAGGTCGATACCAAACGCGCATCCGAAAATATGGCGAAAATCTAGAAAAAAAGTTAACAAATTTTGAAATGTTGCACGGAATTAAACTTTCCAATTTTAATTCTCTACTATTAAATTAAATCATTAGACAAACTAACGAATTCAAAAGGAAGCTTTCAAAGGGATAAATCCACATAGAAAGTGACCAAATATACAATTTAGCGAATTTGTCCCATCTCACTGAGGAATCCAGAACATTATCTTGTTATGGATGGTATATTGGGAGATCTCTATGGTATCCGAAGAGTATGTGTCATTTAGGATTTCAAATATCTCTAAAACTAAATGACATAACTTTTTGAACGGGTAAAATCATAGTTGTTGAAGGGAAATCATCTCTAGAGACCCCTAGTTTCATTTATTTAGTATCTCATTTAGATAGCAAATAAGTAAGAGAGCAAATTGCACACCACATTGATATTAAAAAAAACAAAACCCCAAGAATAACATATATTCATGAGTCGAGAATTTATGTTGTGGATTAAGAAAGCTTTCAAGTCTTTATATTAATCTTACATGCTCATCCGATTCTAATATTCTCCTGGTCTACCTTTCCTTTTATCCTTTGGCATCTTTATATCTTTTTGCGATCTTTATTCTTTTGAAGGCATACCTTTTAAAAAGACCTCTACAGAAGGGAAGCACTAAGAGGAGTAGTGCATTATAGTATCGATATGTTATTGCCTAATTGTCTAACCTACCAATGACTTGATGCAATTATGGCATTACCAGTTGCATAGAAGATCCAAGTGGAATAGAGGTATGCTAGGAAGATTCCTTAGTTACAGAGTGATGAGTTGTGCATAGCATTGTTAGGGATTTAATCAGTGTTTTGGATCTTGCGTAATTTATCCCCTTCGAGACATTGTAAGGTTTGTGGCTAGAGCTATTGACCAATCTCCCTTATCGGTTGGGAGGGTCGCTTTGGAACTCGATATTGCTTGGTCATGGAAAATTCCCTCAAGAATTTTCTATATAAGAGACAAGACCCAACATTGGTTTCGCTCCACCATCATCATGAGTGATTGTCTTCAATGTTGTATTGTGTATATCGTAATAAGTTGTGTAGAACGTCACTCGGATAGGGAATCTAGAATCAACCAATTTGAAACTTATGGTTAGTAATTTGGCGTAGGATACATTTATCACAACTTCTCACGTCTCTATTGCGAACTTAACTGTTCTATGGCCCCTTAAGTTGCTTGAGAGATAGTAACGACCATATTCTATCGTCATTCTTTTCATAACGCGCAATTCATCATCGAATGGTTAATCTGTTAAGTGTCTATGCCAGTTCCTACCTATAATTAAGACGGTCATACGATCATTATGGTCTAAATTAAACGATGCTGTGGTCTCTATATGGCTATTATAGATGTTTATATGTAGGCCATGAGGAGCATCGAGCTCAGGCGAAAATTTCTCGTTATTAGAAATCCGTGCGTCAAAGAGACTGTAGAATAATGAAATATATGAAGAGAGTACTATACGCGGGCTAAAGTCATAAAAACAAAATATGGTTATTTTTATCAAGGCTGTTCACCTGCCTTCCCTATTTTTATACTGTTTAGAGCACCGCCACACCAAAGAGATCAACAGTAACTAGATCATCAAAAATGGATGTATTTGGTTGTTGAGATCATGTGATGTTTTGTATGATTACTGATGTAGTGACATAGAAAAGTAATGGTAGGATGTATTGGCATTTTCTGCATCACGCACCAACCTGAGAGAAGTCTCTCACCCACACGTTATTTAAACACCGAGTTCTCCTAAGAGCACATGCATCAATTACCTATTGTAGCGAAGAATACTTAAGGAATATCATATATGTACCTATCCTATAAAAAGATAATGAATATTGTGTGAAAAAAAAAGAGACACATTGGATGAAATCAATCCTAAAAGGCTACTGTAGAGTCGAGTAACTTACAACGGAAATGCACTACTATGGCGCTCAATCATACTAAAACATTTTAACGATCTAGATAACTATGAGTCGACTTAGAGTGAGCCTTCAGAGATTTGGATATTCCCACACTCAATTCTTATATTGTGAAAATTGGCCAAATTACGCTATAACCGATCTGATTAAAATAACGCAAAAGTATCAACTCTCATATTCGCTAGCTCAATAGTTCTTTTCAAATCTTGTACTCGATTAAAGAAGAGTATTATGGCTAATCCATCTTGATGGCTTAGGGTTCTTTGTCGTACACCTCTCACTTAAGAAACGATTGAATAGAGACACGAGACACAAGATCCTGTTATGTGAGAGTCGAATAGTATGTAGTCTATTATGAGGCGTGAGCTGAGGAAATTTATGGATATATACGGTCTTTTTCCAATTTGTGTCATTAGAGATGGAAGTTTCGACTTATCATCTTAGGAAATCTCTAGCGAATCAATTCGAAAAGTGACTAATAGTGCAGTCAATTCTATTGTGAGTAGCCTAATATGAACATTAAGTTTAAGGGCTTTGTTTGGGCTCAGATTACTCCAATTTATCTAGTCTATATAGGAAATGACTCATAGATATGTGTCTTTAAGGTTAAGCACTCTTTAGTATTTGCTAATCATTTAAGATTAGATTTGTAGTATACTGTTGGGATAGAACCCTGTAAAATGAAATCATGAGACAGTGAAAAAATTATGGTTATGACAAAATGAAATGGCACATGAAAATTATACCAATTCTGCATAATTTATTAATAATTTATTGAATATTTCTAGTTGTTGTCGCTGCTAATCAGTCATCTTAAAGCCTTGAAGAGGTGCGCTGGCGATGCGTTCCTACTGAGTTTATTAGGGAGTGTTCTGACCCTATTATATAACCAACTTGACTTAGGGCAGATCACTTGTGTTCGCTGGCGATAAACCTCAATATATTGCGATCAAGAATGCGGTCATGGCTACGCATACAAACAGAGAGTACCCACTTAGGTTACATGATATGCTATATGATCCCTATACAATTGATGATGAATTTTGTGGTAACTCAAACGCTTCTTTTAACCCATTAACGCGCCAAAAGGATGCTCGTTGCGCTTGGCTATAAACTATTACTCTTCACTATATAGGAAGTGAAATATGTACACCTCTAGTTTATATGATACCGTTCTGGTTAGGATGAGTTATCCTCAATTAGATGAGTGTAATCCTATTTGGTGTGTGCTCGCTTACTATCTAAATGGATACGCTATAGGATATTGACCTTCTCTCATTTGTGGAAAGCCAGTATCTGTGACTCTTAGCACATTATTTAGCTTTTTCGCTGTACAACGAAAGTGGTTCTAACTTGTGCATATTTATCCAATAAATTCCGTCTTGCCTATTTCTTAGGTTATGTATAGAAAAGTGTTCACGCAAATCACATAGGGTTCTTTGTAGCTGTATATTAACCTCAATGATTTTCAATTATACAAAGAAGGGTATATTTATTTAGTAGAGATATCAATCAGACGTCTTATCTTTATCCGAATGAGTATTATCGCTAAGAACAAATTCACAAAGTTCTAACTAACAGTTAAAGAAAAAAGCATTGGAACACACAAGTGATGAACTATAATATATATCAATCTAACCTTCTTTTCACATAAAGTAGAGTAGTTTTTCAAGACCTATATCTCTAGAAGCTTCATAAGATCGTCTGTAAGGTTGTTGTTTGCACTAGGATTTTTAACTGTAGGGCAATATTAACATTACATTATGTATACTTATGCTTAACGTATTATCTCCAAGAATCATCCAAGAGTTTATATTGTTTTATCAAAATTTTAAAAAAATATTGAGATGATATTCAAATGATTTATTTGCAATATAATATATCATTTACCTTTTGCGTAAAATGTCCTCCATCACCATTAATTTTCTTGTTCTTAATATTTAAGTTTTAAAGTTAACTATGGCTAAAAAAAGGATCTGGTTATTAGATGTCTCTCGAACAAAAAAACACAGAACAATCACTCATATGATCGAGTTTGAACCAGAGTATTAAGAAGTTGAAAACCTCATGTGCAGTCACTCTGATTACATGCTCACTATAGCAATCTAAGATTTATCAAAAATACCTCTCCTTAGGTCGACATGATAGGAGACTAAGGGAGTGACAACCAAAAAACACTATCTCATCAACATTTTTCCAAAATATGGGTTGTGTTATGCACCGCTGTTTAAATGCTGGTAGTAGGACAATGCAAGATGCGAAATGGACAGGATAGAAAAAATGTAAAGGGGATTTTACTATGAATCGAGGGAGGGAATCCCCGCTTACTTCCGTCGAATGATCGCAAATTCGGCCTCCACAAAAATAATGAGAAGGTTGTGCATACCAGAATAAAGCCAGAAAGTGTAAGGATTAGCAAAGCGCATTATGATGGTCTCGGCTAACCAATCTGGCTCAACAGCTACATGTCACACACGCACTCTGACAATGCTCTAATGAACGTAGGTGCGGTTCAATCAGCCGGAAAATGATTCAGTTGGGTGAAAAAGTAGAGGGCACGAAGTTAAACACGTCAGGCTAAGTAGCGTAGATATTTGCTCGAGATCTCTATCAGTTTCTGCATCCTATTTAGCTGGATTGACGCAAATAGGAATCACAAATCTTCATTCGCTCCATGTTTATGAGTCTGTTACCAATGTAATTTGTTTTGTAGCACTTTTATTTTTATTTTAACCCATTATCCACCAAACCATAATGGTTGATTGCGCATTGAATTCATAGTCTCGAAGGTCCATATGGAGAGCTGGTTTTGAGTGCACTAATTGTTCTAAAAACTTGCTTTCGAATATCTTAATAAGAGTCCAATAGCATATACAAGTCGTCCAAGGGGAATCATCCCATTCAATCTCTCAGTCCTTTCTTGTATCTATTGTTGAGAGCCCTAAATTATATGATAACTAGAGTGGAAAGATAGTCGTGCACATATATAATTGTGAGATCTTTTGATGATTAGGTCCAACAGAAAATTCTACAAGTTATGGTTAGAAGTTGTGCACTATATACGGGATTCTTATAATGACGGCTGTCGAGTAGAAGCTACCATATTGCTGCAAGGGTTAGGTGTCAGTTCGAGTTCATATAATGTATATTGGAAGCTGTGTGAGATATGAATCCTGTATAGAGTAAGTGGATTATAGAGAGTCTGCTTATGAGCTAATAGCTAGAGGGTGGTAACTCTTGAAACATATCCAAAATTTGTTATTCTCCGCTCGAATGGCTTTAAGGTTTGGCAAAGCTTTTGTAAAATTAAGTTTGGAACGTTTCAAGCTCTCATCGGGATTGAGAAGCTATACAGAAAGAGTGGATGCTCAGGTCGGGTATGCAACGAATCCATCGTAATATCTTTCCAAAAATTATTCTGTAATTGTATATGTCATGGTGAGCTAATAATTAAATAGCTTAATACTACTCATACTCCCTTTACTTTATACACACTTGCCACCCTTTGTCCTCAGCTAATTACTTGATAAATTTGTGTTGTCAATTATAGATAAGCTTGCAATATTTGTTCTCAATACGATTTACACTAGTATAGTTTTTTAAATTTGCTCAAAATAGGTGAGCCTACCATTGCACCACCTTTGACTACGTTAAATGTAAGCACACGCCCCCTCCGTATAGGGGCGATTACCATAGGTTTGGATTAGTTTAATTTTTTCCTAACAATTGGTAATAGGGAGCTAGACCTCTTGCTCTACATAAAGAGAACTCTTAACCGTATCCTAAAGAGGTAAATGTTTGTATACGAGTGAATTACCCAATGGCTACAGACTCGATAGCCTTAATACTCACTCTGCAGTTTTTCAAGCTCATGAAATCCAATAGTGTTTAGCGATCATCGCCAATAATGGTGTCCTATTAATATAGGGTACAATCGATTATTAACTATTAGAAAGGAAATGTTTGTGTAATTTATAAAGTAAAAAAATATCATTTATTAAGTTGGCACTTGATCTCACTAACGTGTAGCATAGGTTGAACATATAGTCAATCTTATAGAATGGTTCTTTTTCAAATTGTGTCTTTCAAAATTACTAGATTAAGAACTCGGAGTGATGATTAAATCGGAAAACCTATCACGCCTCAACGCAATGCGATGTATGAGTGCCTCGAAGTAGAGACTAAAGGTTCAATATAAGAAAGCTTTCTATATAAAAATGCAGAAATAAAGGTCGGAATTTGATAACCCTTCATAATAAAAAAAAATTTGATAGCATGTATAAAGTTTTGGAGAATTGAGAAATGTATATTACACTTCAGTAGGTTTATGGGCACAACATGAATTTATACTCGCTTAAACGAGGGCTTATCGAAGAAGAAGATTCAATGGAGAGCATATTAAAAGAAAATACTATACTACGCTCATTTAGTATGAGATTAGGACGAACCTAATTTGTGTAAATAGATGTAGTAGATCTAAGAATCAACATCCCATATGTGCATGAGTACAATGGAAATAATTTTTCATATAGAGGCATTTGGAAATATCTTAGTTGATAAGTGATAATGCCGCATTTCTATTCATAACGGTAGCTAATTGTGAGAAAGGGCTTGTAAATGCTGGCATATATCTTGGATAAAGCTTGTCCCCTGTATCCTACTTGTGAATTGACCTTTTCTAGCAATACGCATACGCGAGAATTACATGATAGACTTAATTATGTGATGCTCTATTCGGAAAAATAAGGGAAATAGATGGGAGAGCAAAGAGGTTGGAATGATACATTTTAGGGTACTGTGAGCAAGGTCAAAGTCGAAACTCTCAACAACCAATGAAATTGACACATCTCTTACAGAAACTGACACACCACCGTCGAAGAGAACTCATCTCGGTGGTATATTCACTTATGACTTATGAAAGATAATTATAAAGAGTCATCATACATGAGTTAATTGAGAGGTTCTAAGGAGCTTAGAAATTATATTAATTTATGCATATTTTATGGCTTCAAAAATTTGATATATGAGAGAATGAGTAAGTGTAAATAGAAGATAGAAGACTCCTGTAGAAATAAGAATGCACAAATGGAGGATGATCTGAACCTACCAAACATTATGAAACTTATATCAAATTGGCCTCTTTGGTTGGGCACATAGGAATCATGTCATAATAATATGTGCCCTTTTTCACTTGGTTTTGTGACGAGAACATGTAGATGTGGGATTGCGCGTATAAATCATTTCAATTTATATTGAACTTAGGGTGAGACTAATGCTCTCAAGTGTTTTGTGGGAAATCACTGATGTTTTGGGCAAACTTTGGTGTCCTCAAAATGAACAGGGCAAGAGGTTCTATTTTATTCTATTGAGATATTAATTTTAACTTAAAATATGTCCTTATGTGTTTAGTTTTATAGTCAACTGTATGTATTTCATCAATTTGTGAATTTACACCCTTATACTTGGAAACCTTCAATTATGCAGAATCTTGATTATACTTAGTTTTGTAATTGAAGGTTTACAACAGTAGATGGCACGGGATGAGCTAGTAATGGTAGGTTCATTTTTAAACTATTAAGGTCCTCTCAATAGGCAACTGAGATCTATGGGAGATATATGATATAAATTCACATGAAAGATCTCCTGATTGCTTAAAGCTCATACGCTTTAACCATAGGTGAGAAACTTGCAATGTTGTCTAATTTCATTCATTTATTTTTAGGAACTCATGTCGATACTACGCTCAATTCAAGTGACAATAATCTGATCGTTTTTCGAGCTTTTATTGTAGCTATATGAAATCGTAAGTCTGTCCAACTTTGGTGGTTTGTCACTGATTATATGTTTTGTATTTATAAATTTAAAATTTAATATAAAAGTTATTTCAATAATTAATATATAGTATGTTCAACCTTCGATTAATAATTTAAACATAATATATACTTAAATAATAAACTTAATTTATATTTAACCATCTTAAAATTAATACACTAGTATTTCTATAAACTACTGAAATATTTTCTATATACAACAAACTCACATAAAATTAAGGAAATCAGAATATATTAAGGGGTGTGGAGTGACTTTTTAGCAAAATCGCAATTTAGGTTTTTGATTTCTATATTAAATAATAAAAGGGGTTAAAGTATAAGTGTAAATAACCATAGAGTATTTTTGAGTTTATACACATGCTTTATGGTTTATTTGATGATGTAATAATTAAATTGTATATAACATTTAGGATATTTTAAGTATCATAGATATATTGAATTTAGTTATTTGTATTTTTAAAATAATATAGTTAAATATAATGTTATTTGTATTATGCAAAGATAGAAATATATCCACTAAAGTGTTATCTCATTATTCACGAAGAAAAATTACGTAATAGCAAGAGAATAAATAATGAGACATTTGTAAAGGCTGACCAGTCTAAATATGTAGGATCGAATGTTGGTAGATTTTAATTCACTCTCAAGATCTTATTTTATGCTCTCTTTTTATAGAACTCTGTCACAATTTAAGTGATAAGGATTGAATCTATTAAAAGTGTCTAAACACTAATTATT
Source organism: Vitis amurensis (assembly GCA_037355405.1). Classification (NCBI taxonomy): domain Eukaryota; kingdom Viridiplantae; phylum Streptophyta; class Magnoliopsida; order Vitales; family Vitaceae; genus Vitis; species Vitis amurensis. The sequence continues at coordinate 27,096 of JBAPGN010002936.1, forward strand.
ATTGGGTTGTAATCATTTATAAAATGCATTAAATACTTCTTAAATAATTATAACCTTTATATTTATATTTTAAACTTAAGACATCCCTAAATAAGTATCTTAATCTTCACACAATCGACGCTATTGATATATTTCTTATTAGTATTAAAGATTTTAGAAATAAATATTGGAATGAATATGTAATAGTTTTTTGTTTATTCTAAGAAATGTAGTATAATACATTATGTATATAATCATATATAGATCTCTAAATAATAGGTTCATAAGTTATGAAATAGGTTGGATTTTAGTTTAGCATGACCAAAAGATATCGCGTAGTCATCATTTACTTAGATTGATATCTGTTGAAGTGAAGTAGTTTACATTTGTTGTTCGTTAATGAAATATTAAATTATTTATATTAATGTTCAAATTTACCATCTCTCTCCTAATATACTGGGACTCCAAAATAATTCGGTATACTCTTAAACTGCAGTTCCTTCAATGGAGGTGGCAAAAACCCTTCGCATCTTTCTTTCTCTCTATACAACGCATATAGATATAATGGGAAATTTAATTGTTCCAATAGAAAAGTCTACCCGACGCAATTAAGATGTGATGTTTTGTAGTGATAAGTCTTTAGATCGAAAGTCTACAGAAAAATACCTGCGCTATAACCCAACCTACACATTAATCGATCAAGGTGTGAATAGTGAAACGAAAGAAATCACGAGGAATATCCAAATCATGATTCACCATCTCACTTGTCGCCATCCAAACAATGTAAGAGATAAAGCTTATTTAGAACTGTAGACTAGTCATTAGGTACTTTCGATTCATATTCCTTTTTTGGTCGCTGCCGTCTTCTACTGTAGTACGGTAAACTTCGCGATTAGGTATCTGGATATACCTGCACACATATTGTATAGATAGCGATTGTTTTCTTCGTTTATTCGCACTTAAATAGAGTTGGAATAAGAGGGGCTTGTCGGCTAGAGAAATGCGTTATGTCAGCTAGTTTTCTCGTAGCCGGTTATCCCAGTGCGTCTACAGGCAGCCTATTTTCTGTGAATAATATACTTTGAGCATCTTGAAAATGGGTAAGTAGGGGTGTTAATTATTGAGTTGTCATCAGCACTTTGAGTATGATGTCGCTCTCAAAATAATTGCATATTATGTACAGCTGTGGAAAGTGGGTCTGAAGAGGTAGGGGTTATAATGGAGAATAGGTCTAACCGAAAGGTTCGCGAATGGTCTGAGTACTTATACTCTTGTGTATGATTGTGAAAGCTTATACTAGTTGTAATAAGTGTATAGCTAGAGGGTTTGTGTTGACATATTTGGATTATGGTTGTCCACTTAGAAGATATTATGTGGAGAGGAAGAAGAGCAGTGGTAGAGAGTAATCACTCGAAGGTTAATGTTACTAGAGAGAATTCAGAGGGTGTTGTGGGTAATATCTCGAGAGATTTGGAGTGGGGGTTGTTCAAGAAGTATCGCTGTAAAGAGGTAATACTCGTGATGTTAACACTATGGTTAGTGGGTTTATATGAGAGTAGGTGAGAGACACCAAGAAGGTCTTGCAAGACGAGGTAGAGAGTTAATGAACTCAGGTATTGTGCCAACTGATTGAGTAAGATTTGCTTGGTAAAGTGTTAGGTTTTGGAAGCTATATATGAAGTAGTGGAACCTCAAACTGAGTGGGGAAAATAGTGAAGCTAGTTGCGGTCTATATCAATGCGTTGCAGATATAAGAACAACACGCAAACTAAAATAAGATATATATATTATCATGAACCTTACTGCCCTTTACTTAGTATGTCATTTGCACTCTTGTACAGCAAGGTGGATTTGGTTGTCTGTACAATATTAATTATATTGTCTACATAATTTACCTTCTTCGAATGCATGCTTTAGAACACAATTCCTCACGTAAGTTTAGTGGGTAATATGTATTTGCATAAATCGAAGAAATCGAGTTGGTGTACTTTAATCTCCTCTCCATGCTCTACCTGTGGGCCATCCCACCATATAAGGTGATTACCATCCTCCCATTGAGTGTTGTTCAACATAGATTAGCCTAATTATATCTATTCCTATAGAGTTGCAAATTCATGACACTCGTAGTCAATCATATCAGGACAGTAGTACCAGTTCTTGTCTGTGATAACCAAGGCACACTCTCAAACTTTATCTATAAAAGTCCTGACTAGATCTCGCTTATTAGAACCTCCTTCTCTAGAGGAAGTAATATTGACAATGTCATGAGAATATGTCGTACTTAAATAGGGTCTGCTCACATATGATTTGATGCTAAAAGTTAGACTTAAAAGTGGTAATATATAATATTCCCTAAGGTCAGATTATAGAGTATCTGCTTAGGTGTAGATATTAAGAATAGTAGGTGTACAAACAGTATTCTTTAAGCACTTGCACCATAATCAACACATACACATGAGTGTTGAGAAATTGTTTAAGAGTGATTCCATCCTAGTAATACTCTAAATGACATAGTGGATACCTAAATGAAACACTTCATACGATGAGTACCTTTGTGGGCTCGGTCCTCGGCAGATAAATGAATCCAGAATTCTATTAGATGATATTTCTTCGCGTAGAATTGTGAGCGTTATACGCTACGTTTAATGATTTTTAGAGTAGGTCATTATCGTTTTGATTATCATAAATTATGGAGAGGACTATAACTCAAGAACGATAAAGGTAATCATAGGAGAGATTGATAAGTGTTACCCCTATGCGAATAGATTTGAACAATGGACATTGTATGTGTACACCTATGGCGGGTAACGACGCACATATCTGGATCGTATTGTCTGTTGCATGTAAGGTCACCAATATGATCTGATCACGCAGTGTGATGGTGTAATAGAACGATCGTGGTAATATGATGATACTCGATGCTAAGATTACAAGAGCTGGTAGTCCCAATTCTAATATGAATGTGATCTGTATAAGATCCTTCATGCATTGTTGGGAATAACTATATGTAGATTCGTGTCTACTCGCTATCTCGTCATACGTCATATCTTATACACATGTTATGTCAAAACCTGATAACAATAGATAGCCTTATCTAATAATATAATTTGCACTGCGTGCGCATTTTAGTATGAACGCAAACTCCAGAGAAGCAAGCAACTATCTTGATAGCTCAGGAGTCTCGATAAGCTAATAGTCAATCGTATGGTATGTTGTACGAGTATAAAGTCTTTTCTCTAATAAGAGTTGCATATGTATCCCGAATAGGAATGTGTTCTATTACTCTACTGTAAGTAGAGGTACCATATTAGGATGTCTAGCGTAAGAGCGAGTCACTCTTATGTACGATATGCTCTTATCAATACGACATAGTGTGCCATAAACCGATGCACGAAGATATTTTTTTCTCTATAGACATGAAATATAAAAGTGCAAAGACGCCTTAAGAGATTAAGTAACTATTATGTGTGTTTTTGATACTCTTCAATAAGTCTGATCCACGCATTAAATCTGACTAATTAGATACTCAACTGATTGTAATCTCACGCTCAAGCACAGTGTTTAGTATTGGTGAAGGTTGGAAGACTAATAGCCTCGTTTCACGAATATGGTCTGCGAAAGCAAGGCATAGTCGGAGTAAGTCTACATGTTAGGCCCACTGAAATTACTCTTATTATCAGATTTCACGGGTTTTTAACACGCGGGTATACTATTATTGTTTTAGTGGCGCTAATCAGCTCGCTCTCACCACTCTCAGCTCTCCATACTTAGGACTTAATGAAGGGAGATAGTGAATTGGTATAGTCCGTACCCTAAGCCTAGCACTTCTTTGTTAGGTCGCAACTAAGATTTCATAGTGTGAAGATCTAAGTTATTACTTATACACAGATTTAAATTTATATGTAGACTTATAGAATGTACAAGAGAATGTAGATATTATTTAGAGCTACTTTGTTGTGAGATTGGATAGATTATCTCTTATGATGTTTTTCTATTAGTATAGTCCGCAATATTCTCACTTAGACCCACTCAGCTCGTCATGTCTCACTCAAACACCATATATCTAGCTATTTTTCGAGAGATTAAGTGGAAGTACGAACAGGCATTCACGAATTTAGCCCCACTAAAGTCATGTTTTTATGTTAAGCCATCACAAAGCAAGAGGATTATAAGTGTATCATATTTAATGTTGCTTAAAGCTTTCGATCTGAGATTATATTTTAAGTAAGTCCACTTAGTGGTAGTATTGCTGTCATTGTATGTGAGCGATAACGCGAGAACACACCATACTTCAACCTACTCCCTAGTGCATTAATATTTGGCTGATGAGGGACAATTGTGAGATGCTAGAGATCACGCGATATTATTCTAATTTTACAGTCTGGCACACTCGGTGCATGGCGATGAGGATTGTATGACTATACATCGCGTTTCATTCGTATTCTAGGAACACTGCAACTCTAATTACGGATCCCATCGTACTTTATTCTTTAACGGGAATCTAATACATTCTCAAGGATTCCACATAATTAATGCTCTTAAATCCTAGTACATAATTATGAATCACTAATATCTAACCCATAATATAATACAGTACTATGGATACAACGTTCACCTTATACCTTTTCAAGGACCCCACATTAGTACACCCCCAACCTCTTGAGATTTCACTCTAGTTCGAACCATGCTACACAAACTGTCACAATTATAATGGGTGTCACTCAGTCACTTATAATGTTATATCTAGCAAGTGCACACTAAGAATCCACATCAACACCTCATAGCAATTGCTGATCAGCATATCGGAACACCATTCAAATACGTCTGATAGTAGAAGGGAACTCGCTATAGGTCTACAATCTATTAAACAGGATTCGATCACTATGGCTAACTCTCTCTCCTACAGGACTATAATTTGCGAATGTTCTAGATCGAACTCATTTTGAACACATACATCCATTTTGTATTACACATCACGGCTATTAGCGAATTAAAGTCGCAATAATATATATACAACTCGTGCAGTGAGGTGATTAGCCTCTATTACATGCCACTATTTCGGATGTACACTCGATAGTATAAGTCTTCTCCGCGACAGAATACCATGAACCATGAAGATCTACTATAGTCACTATCGAATCTTACTCTATATCTCATCATAGAGCACTAAAGTTTGTCACCACTATATGTCTCACGCTCATAGCGATCCGAATCGTATAGTTCTATGCAACCAACGAAATCACTAATACATCCTCAAGAAGCTCGCACTAGATTGTTATCAAATGGGATAAACCTTAAAAAGAACGCGATACTGTATTTTATAATACTTGACACAGTCTCAGATCCCAACTTTCGCTATCATAGACATGGTGTGAATAGTCAACATCCTCTAAATAACTAAATATCCAAGTCTTTCTTCGTAGGACAGCAGAAAAATACAACTCAAATCTTCACAGATTATAAGGTAAACTTCCGCTTATCCACAACAAAGTGCATGCCAATCAATATCCTATAGAACCATGACAGGATGACCCATGTACACATTAGATTCTGCGTTCACTAATCCAAACAACGATTCACTATGATGAGAGCCTGACCACCTACAGAGGGACACATCTTATCTTCCATGTCTCTATAGAGATGGTTATGTGACTGCGCGTTTTTACATGCAGAGACTTACTCTCTCACTAGCCCATGTGGAATGTGTGCGTCTTTGGGTGCATCTCTCTACCAGTTGCAATAATCAATGAGAGCCCTCCACCTATCACAGCTCGTATACCAATTCGCGCCCATACGTGCGAAATTGAAGTAGTAATCGCATAAAACCCATCTCATCTTAGGTCTCGAGTCATTATGACCATGTATGGTGTCAGATAACTAAGCAATCATAACTTTAGTAACTATGCTTAGTCAAACACCACTCTTCGTACGAAACTCTAAGTGTTTGCAGAGCAGAGACTCCCCATAACAACTGAAACGTCACATTATCTGGGATTTATAACGACAGAGATAGAGTTGAGGTGAGCATGATACAAACTGTACGAAGCAAAAGAGTAAGTCAGCTGCTAAGTAGGTTACTCTGACTCCTACCAGGAGTTAGCGAGGTCACATGATGTACGTGAAACACAATGTAAACCCTCAAGGTATCCCAAATGTCTGCATGCATTACAATTCTTCCACATTATATCTCACCTAGAGAATTAAACCAGGCCTATAACTATAGAAATAGACGTAAGTAGACACTGAAATAACAATATTTTGACACACGTAGAGATTACTTCCATATTTATTTGATAAATTTTAAAAAATATAAATAGATAGCAATCATCTTATCGCCTTATTTACACGGTAGACAAGTATTTGAGGATTTCTATGAATATTATATATTAGTATGATAGATGTCTCTGATCATACTCGATAATCCGAACTTTATGCTGCAGTAATTATTGAATGTCAGATGGTACTACAGTACACTCAAACAGAGCAACATTTGGCACTTTAAAACATGGAATATAGTATGATCTATAATTTCAAATCGCTAATTGAAAATAATGATAAAATGAAAATTTAGATAGTATGCCTTTGTTATAATAAATTTCTTTCAACTCATAAGAGCTAAGAAATAAAACGAGAATGTGAATATATAGTGAAACTAAAGTTTAACAAAATTATGAAATATTCACAATCTCTATTGTAACAACTGAGAAAATACTCCTGAGTTTATTAATATCCACAGCAATTATGATTCAAGATATTGGGAATGTGAGAGTATTTATACACACACATTACAATTTCTACACCAACACACAAATAGGGAGTATTCAAGGATATAATAATTACGTAAAAATTTAGACCAAAACCAACGTAGCTTTAAATTTAGTAGAAAGATATATCAATATTTTTTGTTATTCTATGTTAGACGTGTGATTGAGTGAATCCTTAGCGAGCTTTAAACATAGGATGATATCAATGGTTGTACAACATATATTGTTCTAACTCTATCATAGTAAATACTCACATATAATATGCATTCCTCCCACAAGTTAAACTCTTAATTTTGAGCATGTTTGCTCAAAATACCTACGTTATCTTCAAATAATAAAGATGATATCATCAAGATTAATATGATGATTCAGTATATCTAGCATATCAAAGAAAATATTTATGAAGATGTTATATGTGCCAAAAAACATTTCTCTAACATTCTCCTCTATTCTACACTATAGCTAATCGTAATAATATAAATGTTCAATACCAGATTTATGTTTGAGTGTACTAAATATTACACATATGAGTTGATCTTAAAAAGAGTATATATAAAACGAAGGTATAATCATAATAGTATACAGAAAAATAGAATTAGTACATAAAGAATCCACTAGTAATTACAAAATAGAGTTAATATCACAATATAGTATCGAGATTACATCTACTACACTCTTACTGAATTAGCTCTCATATTCCTCAATATAGTTGAAGTAGACAAGAATAATAGTTGAAATATGTGTGACTCCAAAATTTGTCGTGTGCAAGTCACCCCACATGACTCAATTAGTTTGGAGTTCTAAGTTCTCTCATCTCTGTTTTAGTCATCCCATCTCATTATGCAAAATCGACTTGAAACTTCCTCGATGTGCGCACCCTCGCTATAAAGTTAACCATTTCAGTGAGTCCGTAAGTTGCTAACACCACAGATTCACCTTCAGGGGTCCTATCTCATTGATCACTTTTCAAAACCGCACCAGTACGTGCAACTCCTCTCTAAGTCCTCAATCATAGGGGTAATTGGAAGATTAGTCACAACAGAACGCGAAGACCTCCCATATGATTTGAATTAAGGGTGTGAGTACAAACATCGATTGGGTGCCTAAAAATATTGAACATTATAAAAACAAAATAGAAAGAACGATCATAATTTTGGCTTGCCACAGTGAAGAGCAAGAAGAACACGAAGAATGTACGACAGACACACCACAAAGGGTGAATTCTCCGCTTCTCATATACACCTATACACGATGTCATGACTCTTTCTCGTATGATACAAAAATAGTTACCAAAGATTCCTAAAATCGTTTAGAATATGAGGAGTTAATATACATTGATAATATGTTGCAGAGTATATATATATTTACCCTTAACATGGTCGTGTCCACACGTCTCACGTTTGTGCCACCTTTATGTTATTTTTAACGAAAATTAGAAATTATCACCGTACACACATATCGATCATCAAATGAATATACTAAAACAAAATACAGGATCCGATTCTCTAATGGTTGCAGCTCGTGCCTTAGGACTCGGAGACCCTTTACGTCCACGCGCTGTTTAGATCTGTTGCATTGCAGCTCATACCTGGAGCGATAAAGTTCTTGCTCAACCTTTGAGCGAGTTGACTGGTCACGAGAGATGACGCACTCGCGACTGTGAGCCTGATGAAAAACGTAACTGTTTACACATAGGTGTCGATAGAATGTTAACTGGATAAATTGTTATTGTAGTAGGTGGGGGTGAATATATTCTGAAAATAGCTCAGCGTGATGCGATATCATCCCGTAAGATATCGGATTTTATCGCACATGATTTATGTTATCAATTGCATCAATACGCATGATCTTCTCGCGACCTTACTCGCACACAATGATTGTAATTGTGCTAACTAGCCAGTAGGCAATATGCGTCCTATTGAACACATTTTGCCATGCTCTCGGTGTCACTTCTTCTCATACATGGGGCCATCACTTCTTCTTTTTAGCTCATCCCATGTGTATGTACCAATAAAATTTGTCATACACAGTTTTTATCTTCGAAGTCCATAGAGTTATGTCCGCTGCAACTCATGCTAAAGCATTTCCTTTTTCTAGCTTATCTCTTTGAGATTATACGGATTATTTAGAAAGGTTACATTGTACGTACATTTATGGACTGCACACATCGCAGAAGGCATAAGTCCTTATAATAATCATCTATTGAGATCTTTCGTCCTTCCGAATTTGTTTCATTTAAATAACAGCTTATTATATTCGCGACGCAGAGTATATGAACAATCAGTAATAATTAGTACCCACAGTCTCTATTGTCTATTGTGTTTTTTTAGCTTTCCTTAAAAATTTCTTACACTCATGGCCAGAGAATCTAATCGCCAACTATCGACTCATCCTGTATTTTCTCATTCTATTTCACAGCTCAGTTTTATTCTTTAGTGCGCTAATCTTATATGTTCACCTAGTGGGACAATTGGTTAATTACCAAATCACATTCTCACACTAGACACTCAGAGATAACCATAAAGTCCCCTTTTATATATATTCATCCCTCTATCACAATAAGAATGGCCCACAAAAATAACACTATCTGCCTGAACATTAGACCATTCCTTTGCGTCATCATTTGGGTTGTGAGTTTCTCAGGAATACATTCACTTATATTGGAATCCACCAAACCATAATTTAAGCATCAGGATAGTTGACTGCTCCAAAGCCTTATATGTGCTTGAAGAAGCTGAGTGCAACTTCTGCAATCTATAAAAGAGTGAGCATTTCAACTGTACCTAAGCACCAAATAATCAGACCTATTTCATTCTTGACTCTTTGTAACTTCCTTATATGTATAGTACGTTTATTCTGCATAAGTTTTCATAATATATAAGAAAACTTTGGCTAACATCGCATAATGTGGCCTCTCAAGAATTGATTCTCACAGACAAGCAGTTCAAAGATTTGGCTAGCAATTTGTGAATGTTCGCTTGTTCGGTGCACAAGTCTCTTATACGTAATGTATTTTTCGTGCCATTGAGAGCACAAATCTCCTAGAGTCGTCCTACCATACTAATATCATACCTCAGACATACAAAGCTTCAGAATCCACTCTGACCTAATGTATGAGGAAATCTGTAGTTACTAGTTGTGCTCATCTAATATCCATAACCTCTAAGTATAGTATTTGTCTTAACAATTCCCGCTTTATAGAATTTAGTGCCAACTATATACAAGTTTTCGTATTGAAGGGCAATGTCTGTGGCACTTTAACTGGTACTTTTTATACTTTTTAAGAACGTATAACATCCACGCTTATAAAACAATCATTGATTGCACATAGTATCACAATTACAACGTATATGATGCAACTTTAAATGGATAGAAAAAAAATGTATCGTTCTACGCACAACATGTGTGTACAGATCTAGATTGTCTCGATGAGGAAGATAATTTGAGACCATGACATTAGAATATAAACTTACTCACATCTCAATCATGTGTTAATATTTCACACGATATAAAGATCTCTGAGTATATATTTATACACTCAATGAAGTCCAATCACTATAAACTATCACACACAATCATTTAATTACTAGCTCTTAGATCATTCATTTATATATAATCCTTTAGTGTGGTCGCTCTAGTCTGTGAGACATAACTAGGCTATAATGAATATTCTCCAAGAGCAGGAAGTTGCTAAAGTGAGATGTGTCGCACATGTCTCAGTTTCTCCTTTTCAATCACTATGAAGGACTCCATTATCTGGTTGGAGGATGTTATTGCCTCATGAGTATTCGGAGAGAAGCAAGCTGTGAATATGTTAGGTTTAGTCTCAGACGTGCAACCTAACTCCACACCTTAGTGATTTGGAGTATCGCTTACTCTGAAAGAACATCTACAAAAGACTACATACATAGTTATCTTTAGTGTTTTAGTTCATATCATATACTTGTCTGTAATTCTTCTTAGAATATTTCACCAGTCAAAATAATCATTGCATATATGCCATACAACTATTTCTTTCTCATCCTCACTTCATATGTCATTAGAGATAATGTGGAATTACTCCATCTGTATTGATGAACATCATATTTTTCTATTAATCATTCAACCTCGCGCAATTACTTATGATATGTATATTGTCATATCATGAGTGATTCATATTGCCGACAACCATGTCAAATGGTCCATATTGATTTTATCTCAATTTATTGAGGGATAGTGTTATAATAGGTAGTTTAGCTATAGATAGAATACAATATGGAACACTCTTGAAGACTATTCTATCGACAGTAATCTTTGCAAGTACTGGCATCGAGACTCCACTATAATCACATGCAACTGTCCGCAAAATAGTTTCGCATTCTCGGACCTTACTAATTTGATTGTGGATATGAATTATGTCTATTGTTCTTATGTTTAGTATTGATCGTAAATCCTATTCTAAAAGACTAAAGACCACAATAGCTGACTCACGTTAGTTAATGTAAACACCAACTGATACATATATGACTAATACAGTTGTATACTATAAGCTCAGAGAGACACACACTATATAACAGTGTCGTTATGAATATGTGGCCACACAATCTATATATTGACTTGAACTCATAGATTAATTCCGCAAGATCATTATATACTTACTGTGAGGTAAATCTCGAGAGTTTTAGTGATACTAATGTACTCATTTTTTAAATGTGATTGAGGGTCATAGAGCGTAGATATACCTTTCCATATAGTCGCAGTTAAATCTACGATAAGGAACAAAATTTTAAGACAATGAGGTAACTATCTATATATAAGTAAATGTAAAACACATCTCCCTCTCTTCTATAAAGCTATTATAAAGGAGGTAAGTTATTTTTTCCTCAATATGTGAACACTTATTGATGTCTTTCTTTATATTTTAACGTGTTCCATGCTGATGTTGTTAAGGGTTTGTTGTTTCTGTCGTTTCTGTCTAATATATATGCGAAATACTTTCGAAGAGATGCCATTGTGCATTAGTTTATTTATGCACCAGACACAATTCACTTATCTAAGAGTAAGTAGTGTTTTAAAGTATCTTAAGAACTCATAGATGTATGATTCTATCGATGTTTCAATGTCTATTTAATCACATCTTGTGTTCACAATTCTTGATTTCTCCAATGCTTATCTTCGTGTAATTATAATAAAGGATATATTTGAAGTTAAGAAGAAGAAATGTCTTGTAGTGACAGTTCGTGTAAGAGATACATAGACATTGGACGACAAGTCGAGTGTTGTGGGCTCTGATACGAAGATCGATAGTGTGTACCGTGTGGAGTAATGAGGTATGCCAAAAAGTTTATCTCTCTCATCACACAGTGGCTTTCCTTCTCTTTCGCGGTGCGAAAAAAAGTATTGTAATACAAACGGTCGACAAATTTCGCGATCTGGTTGAGATCCAACGGTCATCTTTTTCCTAACTGTAATTGCTCAACCTCGTGTGTATTTGGAAAACTCAAATTAATCGAGCGCGCTTTATCACTAATTTGAATCGGCCAATCTTTAGGCAATTCCAATCTCGTAGTAGTATCAGAATACCCCCACAGCGGACTAAGTATGAGCAGGATACCATTTAGTTTATAGATATATATTTTATATCTTATATCTATACACACACAACGAAATATATGTCCTGAGAGCTTCATTGTGTCATTTTCATTAAGTCTATTGAACTATTCACAAAGTTCTCTCATATCATGATTGATTATATGTATGACCTCACGTTGATGAAGAGTATGATATGTTGAGTGTGCTATCCTATTTGATTTTGCCGAAACACTCTGCATATGTTAGTGGCGAGGCTCCATGTTCAATTCTATGTGTATTTTCTTTGTAGTCCTTTCGTCGCAAACCTCAAGATTGGTACTTTAGAGATATGTAGATTGCATGTAGCAATTAATTGTGTAATTACAGAGGGTGATTGAGATATTCTTTTATAGAGTATCGAAGTTTACTTCAAGTGAGGGATAGTCGAATTATATAGAGAGGAGTCTTTTGTTCTATCACATAAGAGAGAGCAGAATTAATCTCTGTTGAGAACTAGCATGTGTAAACACAAGAGTAGGCTGAGATAGTCCGATATATATGATCCAAGAGTCGTAGTTGGAAGCCATAATTTGCGCAAATTGTAAATACTAGAAGTGTGTAAGAATGTATTAGGATTCTAGAAAGACTTGTAATAGCGATGAGTGGCTACCCTACGCACACTTACGTGTTCATATAGAAGGTTTGGAGATGAAAGTGAGACGTAGGCAAGGGTACAGGATGTCGATACCCCTCATAAGAAACTCGCTTCGTTTGCACTCTCTGTATCCCTAACTCTTTTAAATTATATGCAATTGTGTTTTATTTTATTTTATTATATATTTCATATAATGTTCTCTTATTTTGCATAGTTTAATTTGTGAAAAAGAGACCATACCCTATTTACCCCCCCCCCCCCCCCTAGGGTTGATTACCATAGTTTGGATAGCCTCAAATTCCTAACAATCTCAAATCCATTTTTGTCCTCAAAATTGTTCCAATCCAATAACATAGCACTTCTACCGTGGAATCAATCATAATTGCCTTCATATAGATAATAACAAATGGTTATTATATAAAAAATAATATTTATTCAAGTAAAAAATAATACTTTACGGTCAACGATTCATAAAAGACAAGAATAAACCAAATAAATATTGGAATGTAACAAAGTTTCATGTCTAAATACCAAGTTCAACTAAATGAAGCAATTATAGCAAATAAGTGTATAAGTAAAGAGTAGGATGATATTATGAATTAATATCATAATATAAATAAATATTTCAAAATGAAGAACTCATAGAGATGAAGAACTCATGGCAGCAAATTAACATGTCATTTTATAGTAAAAAAATAAAATAAAATAGCATAGGGTTTAAGTTCAATTTCTTTTATTGATTTTTAAATAAAAAATCATGAGTATGTCTTGATGGCCTAAATAATGTCAATAAATTGTAGCATTGGTCATTACACTAAACATCAATATGGGCATTAGGACCCTTGTCTAGGGTAGTAGCATATTCGAAATGGATAAGAATTGTTTCATCATTTCCCTAAATACTAGCTTTTACCTAACGGTTTCTCCATTGACGATTTGTACAAACACATGAAAAAAATAATAATAAAAGGCTATTAAGGAAGTTCCCCGAGTTCCAATAACATATATCACATCTAAAAAGACAAGTAAACTAACTCTACGCTATAGTTCTTAAAAATTGTTTTTAAGAACAAATTTATGTTTGAGAATTGAAACATGAAATACAATTTGCTCAACTTAATTTTCATAAAATTACAACATATTTATATACAATACAAAAATTTATAAAATATTTTTAGAAAACTATCTAATGGTAATTCTCTTGTGTGGATGTTGAGAAACTGTTGAGCTTACTACTATGTCTATTATTGAGTAATTTGACATATTTTATTTTATTTTATTTTATTTTTTGGTCTAATAAAATGTTTTACATGTGTTTGGGTTACAAACACGTTTAGTTTATTTTTCTAATTTGATAATTAGGATGAGATTAATTTTTAATATTTCATTGATAAAATTAAATTAATATTTTTATATTAAAATTTAAATTTTAAAATAAATATTTGTTAAATATGTTAATTTTTTTACAACTAAAAAAAATTCATAATTAATAGAATGAAGCATGAGATTATGACAACTTAATGACTTATTGCATTACTTTATTTCTTTTCCCAATTCAAGTACAAGATTAAGCTTCAAAATTTCACTTAAATCTTAATTGGATTTTCAAATTTTATTTTATTTTATTTTATTTTTTTATTTTCCAACATTTCCTCAATATAGCTAAACTAGCCATTT